>JASGAT010366034.1:0-13411 GCA_030220025.1 Chelon auratus
TTAAGAACGCTTCTGGGAAACACCCGTATCTTAGCGCTCCTTCTTAGCCGAACCCTTCTTAGGAGCCTTCTTAAGTCCTTAAGAACGATCGCATTTGGGAAACGTGGCCAAGGTGAGTAGGTGGCTGATGAGGCTCCATTGCTTGCAGGTGTGTTCGCAGGTGGCTCCAGCTCCGCCCAGCTCCAGAGAGGACCAGACAGAAGCAATCCAAAAAGAAACAGATCCTGACAGCCAGGTCCAAAAGTTTCCCAGCAGAACATTGAATTGTCACAAGATGGTCAATGTTATTTACTTCTCCTGTCAGTGATCAAAATATAGTGGTTGATTGGTGTATTTTAAGGCAGGGGGAAATCTAAAATCTGACTGTGGCTATTCCTCCCTGCACACCAGGCACCAGCTTATTCCTAGGCTAGCATTTCAAGAGCCTGTAATTTATTCTCCTTTGTTTTTTCAGCAGAGGAACGCTGCCAACCCTAGGCCCATTGTGTTATTCACACTTTTTGTTTCAACCTATCTACTACTGTTACTCTCTTCTCATTTTAATGGGAGGTTTTCTGCTCACCCATCACTTTTAGCAGCCAGATCTCCTAAAAAAACGAAGCCTGTTTACAATTTGTCTTGAAGAACAGATGTTTATGATACTCATATTTATTTGTTGAATGTCACAGAAAGATTGTGACCTTGTTTAGATACTGAACACGTCAAAAGGGACTTGAAGCAGACATGTTCTTTATTTGATATTCAGTCTAAACTACAATCTTTTTCTCAGCTGAACCTGAACACTCCCATCTCTTCCTGGAGAGCAGTTTGTCACAGCTGAACACTCCCTCCATCATTAACTATATGGTGTCTAGAAAGGTGAATGCTTCTGTGTTAAAATAGTCGACAGACAGTCGTATGAGGCAGCAAGCGCTGGCATTCTCCACCTGTGGGCAACTTTGAGTAAGAAGATAATGAGTAAAACGGTCAATGAGACGGAGGAAAGGACAGATGGAGTGACTGAGTGAGAGAATGGCTGATGGCAGATGGAATGACTGAGAGTGGGAGAATGATGGCGATCAACAGGGATTTGTGAGAGGAGTAGAGTGATTGCCGTTGAATGCTGTGTGTGTGCACGAATGTGTCAGAGGTGGGGGTGGGTTGTCCTATCAATGTCTAATTGTCTTTGTCTTAAATTGCAATTCCACTGGTCTGCCAGTGGCCCCATTACAATGACCTTCAGTTGCTAATGGAGGTGGAATGGGGAAAATTCGTTGTCCATGATGTGGGCGGGAGTGAGTGAGAGAGAGAGAGGGAGAGGGAGGAGGTAGATATGTACATGACACCAAAATAAATGCCAGCCATTTGTTTTGGTGTCTGTCCAGTCTGTTGCTTTCCAAGTTGTCCTTCATAGTACGATGCTACTTGGAGTCAACAGTAGTTGACTCATCAGATGTGGTTTGGAAATAAAATTACATTTTAATGTGTGTATCAATCTGAATCAGGGCTGCAATGACTTGTCGACATCATCAATGACATCGATTACCAATAGGCTCCGTAATTATGCATATAATACATCAACGCGCCCAATGTTTACTAAAAAAAGCCCTTATCCAAACATTAAAGGTGAACAGATTCATTGAACAAAGAGACAGACGCTTGAAAGTCGTTTCTCATTGTTAATACTTTTGTCCAGTAGAGGGCAGTAGCACAACCAGTAGCTCAAACCTGACAAAATCCAAAAAAGAAGACGACAAAGTAGTTGCACAAATTGAAACAACACGCAACTGTAGCTGAGCCGCTGAATATTTGAACCGTTGCGTTGAATTTAGTCTGATGGCTGGCTGGTAATCAGAGCCTGGGAGTCGTTGTTTTGTCAAGTAAACGAGTAAAGTTCTGCTCTTAGGTGAGTGTTAGCAACCTTTAGCAATGGTATTAATCACAGCATGAAGGTTCTGGGTTCTAACCTGCTGGACGAGTTTACATCCCTACATAGACATGCATGTTAGGCTAATGTGAGTATAAATGGTGACCCTCTACTATGGGATAATACAGATGAATTGCCAATTACAATCAGCACAGGTTACTGAAGTTAAAACATACTCACTGTATGCTAATTTGCAGCCCTAATTTGAATGTAATCAGGATATGGCAGCAGATACATCTGGGTGGGCAATTTGAACAAGGACTAAATGTATATTTGTTCCTTAACTTACAGGAACAAAGTTAACGTACCTTGACCTTCACACCTTTCAAATTCCAAGAAGTTCTTCACACATGCACACATAAACTTCCACAACTAAGATTTTCCCCCACAATGTCATCAATACTGTCTGTGGAACATGCCCTTTGTGTGTTTCTACCTCCTGTTTGACAAGACATAAATGCATCTCTGATGGCCTGCCCACCAGTACAAGGAGCCCTGTTTCTGAAGGGCATTTAAAGTATAATCCTTTCCCCCCTCCACTCACAGGAGATGGCTTACTCTCATCAGCTTTGATTCATGAGTATGGATAGTATAGAGGCATTGTGCATCTGAACAAACTAGGACAAAATCAAATCTAGGTAACGGCCACGTAGGCAGAAGTGCGCACGCTCACACACATATATGTACACATGCTCTCAGAGATACAAACATGGCATTGTTTTATGTGTCAATGGCACGGCATTGTCCTTGACAAAGAGTTACATTTCTTAAACACAAATCAATCATGTTGAGAAACGATTACTGACCTAGGAAATTACCCACTTTTTTTCAAATGGCTCTCTCCCTCTTTTTCCCTGTGCTCCTCTTTCGCTTTCGCCTTTATGTCCATGGAATATTTTAGAGGAAAAACACACTGAAAGTCATACTCCAAAGTCAAAGATCTTCACAGAGAACAGTGTCACCTAGTGGCTTCCCATGAATTTATTTAAAACGCTTTGGGGTGAGCGGACTGATGCGAGGCCAAATATGTGCTGTTACTATGCTCGTGGCCGAATTAACCCACTTTAGGAGCTATGGGGCAAAATATCAGCAGTTTCAGAACGCTGCTGTATGTCAAACAAGAAGTCGGTCATATATTAAACTTGATCTATCTCTACCTTTTAAGATATACGTTTGGCTCAAAGTCAAGCTACATAACTGGACCTCACAGTCTGGGAGTAGCTGTTGCTTTAAAGCCTGTGTGAGTAATAACACACCCACACAATTTGGAGCTTTTTGGAGACTCTGTGGTTTAATAGTGCCCTGGGGTAGTTTTTATGTTTTTTTTGCTTTGCCTGGTTGGTAATCCAGTATTGTTGTTCAATAGCTTTTTTTCTTTATTTATCAGCTGCAGCCATAGAGCACCCTAGCAGCCAATAATACCACACAAAATAAATCTTAATTTGCTGAACAAAGGGGGGAAATGAAAGTGTATCTCATGAAAACATCATGAGTACTCTGCATCACCAAAGAAGATAGTGATAGCAAAACAAAATCATGTGATATTTGATATTTGGCAACAACAACAGCAAAAAAACAAAAAAAAAAAAAAAAAACCTGAGCTCCATTCCTGCAATGATTTGCAGGTTGAAAAAAAAAAACAAAAAACAATTTTGGTCTCATCATTTGCGTGAAACTCTCTGTCAATATTTTCTCTCCCTTTCCTTTGCTGATCATGCCCTTCTCATGCAGTATGAATGTTGAATCTGTTTGCATGACGAGGCACATAGGGGAAGATTATGATCACAGTTGCAGAGCATGATATTAAACTGCCCCTTTCAGTGGTTTTGCTTTTTTCATTGGTCTCTGCATGTGTCTCCAAACTATTGATTCTTGTCCGCCCAAAGAAGACACACAGTTTTGTCTGACGCAGTACACTACACACACACAAACATCTATGTATGTGGTGTCAAGGTTTTATCAAGTATCAAGTGCCTTGCGTCATCGAGCACTAGGGGCAGGCAGCTTGTCCCCTGTGCAGCAGACTGGAAGGCTGGAATCCCAAAGGTCAGCTGTTCTATGCATAAACAGACATGAACCACTGGCCCGGATGTTTTCAGCAGCACGCGAGGCAGCTCACAGCCAGATAAGCACAAATCAAAAACAGCGCCAGTCAGAACCTTTAAGCCTTTGAGCACCATCTGGTTCTGAGCCTATCCAGGAGGAGCAAATCCCACCAGGTTAGGAAGGACAGGAGGATAAACAAGAAAAGGAGAGATGAAGGAGCTCAGGGAATAGCCGGATGGAGAGAAAAATGAGCACTAAAAGAGAAAAATAGCTGTTTTAGTGTGCATGTTGGCATTGGTTTGTTGCTCGGGATGTTTTAGCCTGGATTTTAAAGCTTGCAAAACATTTACACATTTACAACAGGAGATCAAAAGGCACATGGTTAAATTATTAAAAGAATTTCACTTGTTTCACTTATTATAATCAAGTTGAAACAATTCAAAATAGAGTAGGGCCTATAACGGAACACCTATGACACACAAATGAAGATCCTTACTGTTTAGTCAGATATTTACAAGCAAGTACAAGTTATGTACTTATTTTCTTCCATTTAATGCACATGTGCTGTATAACAGAATTGGGAATTATATCATTTGGAGAATATCAGAAGACCTTTTATTCAAGCTTTCTGGTCTTAATATAAATAGAGACGCAGGTGTGTATTATTGGAAGAAAAATCATGCACTTTCCCGCTTTGTATTGACCTTTGCCAGGCTTGTATTGTCTCTAATTCTGTCTGTGATTTTCACGGACACACTCTCAAGGCAAAGCCAGAGGGAAGAGAATGTACAGCTTGGTGACTTCAGAAACTGCCTCTCTACTCTTTGCAGATGATGTGGTTCTGTTGGCTGTATGAGGCCACAACCTTCAGCATACACTGGAGCTGTTTACAGGCCAGTGTGAAGCGGCTAGGATGACGGTCTTTGCCTCCTTTGAGACCGCGGATCTCTGCTTCCTCTGAATTGGGACCGAGCTGCTGCCCCAAGTGAAGTGTCTGAGGGTCTTTTTTTCATTAGTGAAGGAAAAATCGAGTGTGAGACTGTCAAGTATAATGGTATGGTGTCAGCAGTATTGCGGACTCGGTATCAAACCATTATGTTGACGGGGGAACTGAGCCAGAGGGCAACATTTATGATTCACCAGTCACATTGTGCAGTGACCAAAAGGATGAGAATGTGGATACCGACGGCCAAAAAGTATTTCCTCCCAAGTTTGGCTGAGCTCATCCTGTAAAATGTATAGGTGTTCAGCTGGTGGTTGTTAACCCGGACAGGAGCCAGGTGAGGTGGTTTAGGCATCAAATGGACATTTTAGTGGGAGACCCAAAACAAGTTTGACAAACTAAATGTCTCATATAGCCTGGAAGCACCTTGGGATCCTCAGTAGGAGCATGCAGGAGTAGTTGTCGAGGGGTGGGTCATCACTTGGTCTGTGGCCAAACTACAGGAACACACCTGAGAAACTGATGCTCAATACAACTGTTAAGTGTTAAGCAAAAATACTTGCATGGACAATAAAGATATCAGTAGTGAATGGAGCAAAGAACAGCAAGTAGAGCTGAGCTCTTATGCTTCAGTGACTTGCCTTTCACCTTGGACTGTTTATTTCTAGCACTGGAAAGGGAATTGTGTGTAGTGCCAAAACAACAATTGCTTCTTTAAAGACTAAGCAAACGAATCACCCACAGGCAGCAGCACCTAAAGAAACAAGAAACAAAAAGTCAGCAATGTGAGAGTTTGCTATACTTGCATGGTTTTGAGTTTTGTTAGTGCAGCAAGAAAATAAATAGTTTATTTACTGAGCTAGAGTAGTTCAATTTAGCTGGAAAACATAATTGAGCTTGACTGTATTCTGATAAATGGTTTATGAGCTACATTTGAACAAATGTAGCATTAAATGGAGGTTATAATAAAGATTGTGTTAGATTATTTCAACCACGGCTCAGTGTTTTAGCAAATTCAGTCCATCAAGTGAGTTTGAACAGTTGTCTCTATTCCCTCACTGCCTTGTTGAAGAGATCCATTACGGCACGTTAATCATTAGTGCACACCCGCCTATTGGTGCTAAATGAAGTGCAAAGATCACTTTCTGCACCTCAGAGACGTTACCTGCAGAGGTCAGACGCCACAGGAAAGGAAAGCCGATAACTGGACGCAAATGTTCGACCAATTACATGAACATTTCATGAACGTCTTGGCGTGGCTGGAGGGGGTTATACAATCACAAACAAAGAGTATGTGAAAACACACAGCTAGTGCACTTGGGTTACACTCAATCAAGCAAGGCAGACATTGGGCAGATGTTGTTTATTGAGTTATACTGTATATCCAAGAAGTTTGAATAGTGCCACCTTGGTTTGCATTAACTTAGAAAGGATGTTTGACCTGCTGTAGCCTAAGCTCAAACAGCCCTCCAGGTCCTGGTCCTGGTCTGCATTGACTTGAACTGGGTGCTCGCTTTCGTCTTCAATTTGAGGAATTTGTTTCGTTCCATTTGTTGTACTGGTAGTAACAGTGATCAATGAGGGATGATTGTTTTGTTGACACCGCGTATATGGCCAGTGATTTCAGTGAGTCTCTGAGGACCTATAATGCTGTTATAATTACCATCGGAACGTCTAAGGGAATTGCTTTGCTTATGCTGGGCGTTCATCACGCTTCCTTGTGCCTGTGGGCTGCACAGCTCCAGTGCTTGATAGATTGTACACTTGAAATAGTGGATTTTACTTCTGAATAAAGATAAGACGTATCTTCATGAAGGTTCAGTCAGGTGCATCTGTAAACTCATCCATGCTACCCCATCTAATTTTTCATGACGAAGTAATATCCTTCAAAGAAAGTCCTAGAAACTTTTTACACCTTCAAAGTTTACGTTTAGGTGAAGTTTTTCATATCGTGGGAACTTGGGTAAAAAGATAGTCAATGTACAAGAGGCTTATTTTGCAATTTATGGATTTTGGCTTTGCACTGTATTGACCACACATGCATGACTGAGAATGGACACGGGTCTTCTGAGAGTGTCCTGTGGTGTCCTGCAACAGGATGTTGTTAGTGGGGGCCTTTGGGTCCTATGGGTTGAGGGTAGGGGCCTCTGTGAATCTTCCCGTGGATACTTGATCAGTTTGGGATCTTGAGTTGTTCCTAAACTGTTTTTGTGTGTGTTCCTGTGTCAGGCTGCATCCTACTAGGGACGGCTGCTGCCATCAAGGAGTGCCATTGCTACTGGGTGGGGGTGTCTGGTCTGGTCTAAGTGGGTGATGCAAAAGTTTCCCAAGATGGCCAATGTTATTTTCACTGGTTTTAATGTTGTGGCTTATCGGTGTATATACATGCATTCTCTCTTCTGCAGCTACATGCATCAGAGTTGCATTTGTTCCTAACACAAAGCAGACATTTCCTGTTGCTTGACATTAAAGGTACACACCTGACAAAAAATAAAAAAAATGTGATGACATTTACTTTTAGGAGCACAGAGGAGAATGTTGAAGAGACTGCACTGAGCCGTTTGGTGAGGAGGAGTTGCATGTGACAGGTTATTCTTGAAGTCTGTGCAAAACAGCATTCTTCTGTTGCTTGGACACTTAGGACGATGTGTGCTTGATATATTGGTACGTGTGCGTCTCTCTGGATGTGTTTCATTTCCGTGGATTTTTGTTCTGTACAGTGACTGTGCTCACAGATAAAACTGGCAACGGATCCGAATCATCTTCGCTTTTGTGCATTTTAGCATTCAGCGGCATGTCCTTGCTTCACATTCTCAAATATTTACACGGGCAGGCCTGTGACCGCCATCGTCTCAGTGTGCGTTTATCTAGCAATGTGTGCTCACCCACTTGTAGCGCTCTGCACTACCAGTCAACAAGCAGCCGTTCTCGCTGCACCCTCCATTTCACTATTCAGGTCAGCTGTCCTCCTAACCTACCAGCGCTGCCCATGCAGCAAATAGAACCTGACGTTGGTAAGCAGTCCTCCCCACACTATGTGCAGGTGGCCTTGCAATCAGCTGTCGTGGCCTTTAAATGGGACTGACTGTTCCAGCACTTTAAAACAAACAGGGGAACAGAATTCCAATTGCCTTTTATATCTAGATATGGATAGGGATAACAACCCTGCTTTCTTTGATTATTATCACCTTCTTAATTTATTTCGTCCTTTTGAATGTATGCACATAAAACTGACAGGTATGATTACGAAGGACTCGACAAATCCTTCACAGTACCGCAAAGAAACGCTTTTAGTTTTCATCTCAGGGAGGCAAGCATGATCAGAAGCTCAGATCTTATTATTTCATTTCAATTTTGAACTGCCAAAGCATAATTTAAAACCATTCATTTGTATCAGACAGGACGCAGTGGCACTTTGAGCCACTCACCAGCATCTTTGGAGCACAGTCTAATGCTGCATCACATTAGATTGATTGTGGCACAGTCAATGACATGGCCAGTTTACTTTTCTGGACACAGCAGTTTTCTCTCTGTGGCCAACCTGGTGACAATTGCCAGAACATTTTTAGCTCTTTTTAAATGGTTGTCGACTTGCGAGTTATTGCCCATCCACGCTGCCACCCTGACGTGGACCAGGACGTGCTAATTGTGCCAAACACTGTTTCACTCGCCATGGAGGAAATAATCAGCTATTAGGGGGATTGGTCATGAGGGTGTTCCTTCCCCTCTCTCTTTCTCCCTACTGATGATAATCATTTAGAGTTGAAGCTCTATTTTTTTTCAAAGAAAAGCTGAAACTCCGTAATTATCACATTATGCTTTCGATCACCTACTCACCTGGAAAGTTCATTACCTGGGTTTTTCCCAAATGCACTGGCTTTAATTAACAATGCTCAACCATGCACTAACTTTTATTCTTGTGTGCTGTATGTGGTGGATGAGAAGGAGCAGAAATGTCTTAAGAGACAACAAAGGTAGAGTTCAAAGACTCCCTTGCTGAAATGCTTAAAACGGACAGTATTAAACAATGACTTCAAGTGAGTTTTCAGATATTACAACTGTAATGATCAAGCAATATGAACCAAAAAGGCAAATATGTTTGAATCAAAGAAAACAATAAATAACAACGGTAAGTTTCTCTGGTTAAAACCAACCGAGGAGACCAGACGTAATGTCTTGCTATTGAGCAGTTGGAGAGTGGTTTTCTCGCTACGCTTTCAGTTTGCCTTGGATTTTAAGTGGCCTTCGTCATAGGGGGGCGTTGACAGCATTCACAGCAGTTTTTAATTATGTTGTCAGCTTTCCTTTAAAGCCTGCAGCTCACTGACTGCAGCTCATTCAATCTTTTGCTGGTTGTTTGGATGAGATTGCCGAGACAGCTGTGAGCCACAATTGGCTCCTTCTGAAGAGATTTTGGACGGGCACTGCGGAAGTTCGTAATTTCGAGTTATACCACTAAGGTGAGACGTAAACACCCTTTATCTTAGAAAACAATTCCACATTTTGTATTTGTAATCTCTGATTTCATGCGTACACAGTTCACCTAATGAAACAAATTCAGCAGATAATTCTGCGAACTGTACCGTTTTCAAAGCGCTCAGTAAGATGTCCTGTTGCTCATTTTCACAGCACTCCTCCTCAGTCATTATCAGCTGCGACAGTGAAGTGTCACACTACGATGGTGTAAAGCTGCAGCTCACGTGTACATTCACACCCGAGCAAGAATTGCACAAAAAAATAGAAAATAAAAATGACTGTTTTTATAGATTCACCGCTATGAGTGATGCCGTTCCAGAGGCCTTTTTTGATTTCCATTTTCCATCCATAATATTTGCTGCTGTGAAGAATTACATGCCTACTGCCGGTGATGTAGCTGCTGTGAGCAGCTGGTCTCTGCCAAGAAAGTGCACACACACACATGCGAGCGTACAGATACATGTGCACACAAGACAGATACAAACACAACTCACCATGACAGTAGTTTTGTGTCTGGGCCCAACACTATTCCATATCTATTACAGCATTTCCCGCTCTCATTCCCTCTCAACTCACAGCCTTGTAACACAACTTTTCCACTCAGGCAGCACAGTTCCAGGATACGGCTAATACAGGACTTACTGTGGAGCTCCATACAAAACTTTAACAGTGATGTGCACAGTTCATGTGTACAAAATACTGTACTGTTGGATAGTAATATCACTCTGGCCAGATATCAGATCAAGACACAAAGCCAGTCCTGACCGTCTGCTAGGGTAACCCCTCCTGCATGACCCATGTAAACTATTTACCATTAGAGTCAAACTTGACATCCTAGTGTTCCCACTAAAATCCTCTTAAAATTCTCCTTCCTTTAACTTCCAAGCTGTTAAAGTGCACAATAAATGCTCTCTGCTTTCATTTATTATAACTTTAGACCCTTGGCAGAGCTCTGAAATGCTGTTGGTGGGATAGCTACCTTCTCCACCACCTGGATTTCCCTCTCTCTGTCTCTCTCTGAAACAAACTTAACGCTCTGCTCATACCTTTCCACCTCTAAGGGTAATTAAATCTTAAACCATGCACATCACTGAACAGGGCTTTTATTACAACAGACAGGACACTGCTGGAATTAATTGTTCCAGCCAGTCACATTTCAGACACGCAGTAGCCAAAGTGAGAGAAGAGAAAAGATAGTGTGGAAAGAGAGGGATAGAGAGCCATACAGAGGACGTTCTGCAATAGTATTCCCAAACAGGACAAAGGCCTTGAATGTCCCTCACTTACAACTTCAACAGAATTGAGACTTATCTTAGTACTTGTAATCTTGTTTACGGCAATAAAAGTATTGCCTATATAAAAATCCTAGGGTGAAAATATGAACATATAATTGGCTTGATGATCTCAAATCCAAGAAGAACCTCAATATCAGATGAGATGGTGTTTGTGCACATCAAGCAGTACAGTTTCAGCATGAAATTGGACCAGTGACCAATTTCTGGGTGGCTTCATATATGCATAATGCCTCAGCAAATGTGTAAATCATTGAACAAGTGCAGATTAAAATGCACATTTAATGAGTAAGGCTAAGGCTATTCTTGCTTATATTAATATTGGATGCTTCCCTTTCTTCAGTGGAAGACAAAAACCTCAGTACTGTTTGTGGGAGGGATGAAGATGAAGCCCAAAATGTCAGAGGAGGTTGTGTGCTTTGGTCACTGGAGATGGTCTTGTTTCTGTCATGCAGTAATACTAATAGTAACAATCTAACTTGTGTCCATGTGTTGTCAATGGCGGCAAATGTGGCAGACACATTTACAAAGAGCCTAGCCAAGAAAAAGAGCATATCAGATAGAGAAGAGATAAAAGATCAAACTGAAAATATGAGATGACCCGTCTTCACGTTTCACAGGAACTGAGCGTTAAAGAAGCGTTAAGAAGTCCTATAAAGTCACAGTCAAAGTAAAAATCAGTTAAATCAGTAGTGACTAGTCCACTTATAAGCCTTCCCCCGTGTATTAAAGACTGTTTACCATCTTGGTGAAGTAGGGCACTACTCACTAAACCACTTCAAGCTACGTTAATTAAACCATGTACTTCCGCTCAGGTGCAGTAACACAAGTAATCACCTCTCAGCTTGTAAGGTAAGGTCACTGAAGCTTCGTTTGTACCTTTTATGTACCTCCGATTGGAGTCATATCCCCAGAGACATTTTATTTTTCCACACAAAAAGCCATCATTTTAATTATGCTTTCTTTTTAATTTGGGTTTTAAATGGACGGCATGTATTTTAACTGTCTGCAATGTACACTACACTGAATTTTCACCTTATTTCCATAATATATGCAGGTTTATCTTGGAATGGAAAGACCTAAAAAGCTATGGGACTGGCTCTGTAACATGGCATAACACAGTTAAAATTCTCGCATAAAGCTTCGTAGACTAAGAAAGCAGATTTTTTCTTTCTTTTTTTATTGACAAGATAAGAAAGATAAAAGTGTACTTTTATGTTGCTGTAAATCCTTTGTATTTATGAGACACCGGCTCTGTTAAAGAACTTCAAAGTATCTGTATGCACAGTAATTTTACTGGTGTGCTGTTTGCAGCAGTGGAAGAAAAATCTGCAGTCGTGTTTTTAGCACCAACTTATTACAAACTTATCCAACAAGAGTATAGTGGTGCATATTGGAAAAATAACCACTCTGCAGATATGTGTAGCTTGACGTTTATATGCTGTGGAGTTCACTGCACAACTGCCACAACATTTTCACAAGTTTTAAAAATAAGTTCCCTCCGCCCTCCTCTCCATAGTTGGGGCAACCATTCAGAGAAACTTTCCAAATTTGTAATAATAACGACTAGAATGAGAACAATGCAACTGGAAGGTAGGGTTTATGTGGACACTCGCAGACTAGTATTGAGTAGGATCATTCTTGAATATATTTTATATACATTGCATTCATTATTGCTCACTCAGGTAAATTAAAATCTATTTGACAATTCCAACCTTGATACAGTATACATTTAAACAAACAGTGCTTGCTGGGTTTTTTTTGCATTTCCATATAATGTTGCACAATTATTCAGAGCCCTGCCTGCAATGCCCCACATGTTCCTGCACAGTTGAGTGATTCAGAAAATGTGTGATTGTATCAAATCACTTTGCAGCCAGTAATACATTTAAATCAACCCTCACCTATTTGCAGGCATGTGCATTATTCATAGCAGCTAGCATTTTCACTCCCTTTTGGAGCTACGCCTTGGTTATGTATTTGTAGATGTGTGCATGTGCCTATTGAGGGTGTTCAAATGGTTGTTCATTGAAAAAATAAAATTGCGTTCCTGAACAAATGCAACGTTACTGCATGGTTTCCTTTTGGAATCAAAATTACTCTGCAGCAATACCATTGAACACTGTATATTAAACACAAAAAAACAAATGCTGTGGTCTGAGAGAGAGCTGTAGATACTTTGCAGAGTTTCTCCATACTAAGCAAAACAACTTTTTTACGAATACAAATTCATGGATAGATAATTAACAAAGCAGGGACTAAGATTACCGGAATAAACCCTGATTCATTACTCTGTAATCAGAGGCTCGCTCAATCCAAGCTGCAGCTAATTTCACCACCATCATGAGGAAATCAGTGAAACCCTGCTGCTGGCTCATTCATTGAGCCCTGGACAAATGTCAGCTAATTGCCTGAAATGTCATGTCAATGAGTGAGTCTATTGCAGTTTTCATTTGCAAAACATTGTCTGGGCTTCGCTTACTCGGGAACTCGCAAAGACAAGACTATGCAGACTGGCTGCAAATCTTTTAGAGGCTAATATAAAGTGTGCAGCTGGAGGTGATGAAAAGTGTGTCGTGCGGAAAGCAGCTTTAAAATGACAGTTTCATGAATCAGAATGTGTATATATACAACGCCCAAGGCTTTTCAAGTAAGAGTGGTAAAAATAAATAAATAAATAAAATAAAATAAAACCATGGAAACTCACTGTGAGCTTTATATGTCACACCCATTACACTTTCAGTGTCA
>JASGAT010366044.1:0-45442 GCA_030220025.1 Chelon auratus
ACACGAACCAAACGCATACAATATAGCTATTTTCAAACAATTTTATTTTCCAAATGATTTTACAGCTAATTTAAAGAAGCTGCAATACGCTCACACTAACTGGATGAAGTAACTTTTCTGTGCCAAAGTGGAAAAAATATGCCGACTAACGCTCACCACTGTCCTCACCTTCCCTTTCTGAACTCATTCTTCAGCACTTTAGGCCTACTGCTTGTTTTTTTTTCAAACTGATCTAAACCAGACTGAACTTTCTTCTTCGGCAAAACTGGTGTTTTGACGTGCGGGCGACACCGTGTGGTGCCTGTGTGTGTATGTAGGGCAGACCTACTGTACGTGCTTGCGTGCAGGCAGGCGAGCCTGCGAAATGATTCGGGGTCAGAGAGAGAAGCAGTAGGATGTATGTTTGGACGAACGACTGAAAATTCTGAAATTATCGTACATTATGGGATTTTTTTCATTATTGATCGTACATCGTACAGAGGTCAAAATTATCGTACAAATACGATAATTATCGTACATCTGGCAACACTGATCGAAGCGGAGCTGTCTTCATGTAGTTCGTTCTTGCCGGCAGAAACACACGAACAGCCAATCAGCTAACAGACGGGCGGACCCAGTGTGCGGAAACAACCTATCACGGCTGTCCCCGATTACCACTACTGCGCATGTGTGTCAAGGACAGAAAGACGCGGCAGGGGAAGGTGCCGCAGCAGTTTTGAGAGAAAAACAAAGATTAAAAAAAAAAAAAACAGATGCGTCGACTATTAAATAAGTTGTCGACGATTTTAATAGTCAACATAATCGTGACTAATCGACTAATCGTGGCAGCCCAACAACTGGACAATTTGATAATATATGGGTAACACCGCACACCAATGGGCGCTCAGTGGCAATGCTACCATTTATACTATAGCAGTTCTAAAGATTGAGCAGGTCCTCAGCTTCTGGACGAACTGAAATTTTGACGTGACGATGGCGCTGGAGATAACATCTTGGGAAAAAGCCAGTTTAAAAAATTTAAAGGCAACCCCCATCCAACGCATGACACGCCCAGATAAGACCTTGATTTTATGGGGTTGGTGCATCCATCCGAGGTGCATTTACACGAATCATCATCAATGTGAGGACAGATCATCTGGAATAGATGTGCATACAGGATTGAATGGCGATACACAGACGTGGATTTTGAGACTATTCTCTGAAGCAAAAATGGAGGTGCTATGGGAAATACTCATCAGTCAGAGGGATTATCATTATGTCTCATGTTGGGCCACAACGGTTTTCTTAAACAAAGATGGTGGCGTGAGAGAAACTACCAAAATTCAAAGCGATTTGTCCAACAGGGACCATTAATGTCTGTACAGAAATTTGATATCATTCCATCTCGTTGTTAGACCACTAACGGACAGATGTTCCCGTCTCTAGAAGCACAATTTCCACCTTTTATGAACATACCGTGGTTCAGCATTTCACTATGTTCAATATGCGCAACTGTACACACAATGTTAAAGGATTGAGGAAATCTTTGAACAGAAATGGGAATTTCTCTCTCCCGTCCATCTCCAACAACCAATGGTTGAGTCATTCGTTTCTACTTTCACAGCCAATCTGGCGGGCATCCAGCCATCGGCTCTTGTACTTTCTGACACTTCTGCAGTATTTCCAAGAAACTACTGCTAGCAGCCCGTACTGTACATCTGTTCCTGTAACTGGTGGGGGATGGAAGCCATTTTCCAACCTGTCTTACAAGAGTGATGCATATTGTATGAAATAATTGTTCCCTCATGCCTGTTTCTCTCTCTCCTTCTGTCTTCTTCATGAGATTAATCTTGGCGTCTCTTTCATTCGGCGACTCCCGCTGCTAGTTAATTAGACCCTCTGCTGAGGTCTGATTTGATTGCAAAGGAGGCTTGAGTGTACCGAAGAGACAAAAAGATGCCTTTCGCTATTGTTTTTGCCGCTAAATTGAAGTGAAGGAGTTGGGAGAGGTGCACGCCCAGGAGGTGTCAAGTGTTTGTGTGAAGAGGCTGTTAACATTTCTTGAAGGGGAAGTCAATTGTGGCCTACAGAGAGGAACAAAAACAGGAGACCGCAAAGAGAAGAAAATGAATAATATTATCAATAAATCAGTAGGGATGGGTATCGCAAGTAATTTCCTGAATTGATTAGATTCTGATTCAATTCAGTATCAGTTCATCAGCCACAACATTAAAACCACTGACAGGTGAAGTTAAAATTTACCATCTTGTGAAATACAACGTTCTAGGAAATGTGGATGTTACTTAGACATGCAGCACCCACTTAGACCAGACCAGGCACCCCCACCCCATGACGGCAGCAGCAATCCCCAGCAGGATGCAACCACAAAAATGCTTTAGGAACAACTAAAAAAAAAACCCTCAGAAGGCCCATGTCCATTCTCTGATGAGTCACAACTGCTCTGGAGGCACGAGAGAGACCTACACAATATTCGGAAAGTGGTCATAATGCTATGCCTGATTGGTGTATTTGTGTTTCCAAACAGTTTTGGATCTCCCTCACACATGGACTCATCTCGTTGTGCGGTCTCTAGGGGACGATTTGTGACGGGAAACCCGTCTCGTAAATCAATATTGGTCTTTCAAATCAAGATCAATTTGAATTGGAAAATATATATTTTTTCAAACCAAGCCCTATTTATTTATTTAGTTATTATGAAGACCAATTGCTTTGTGAATCTTCATTTCCATGTGGATCTCAAAACCATTAAATTTAATTTATGCTAATTGTTGACAATTTAAACTGCATTCAATACTCGGTCTGTTGCACCGTTTTAAAAGCAGAGCGCTCGCCCCGCCCGGTGGGCTGCTACAGCAAACAAACTAGAACTGAAAATTGATTGGGTTTTGTGCAGCCGACACAAGGGGATTAAAAAAAATGCCTTGATTGTTCTTAATCCCGGTAATCAACCCACTACTCCACAAACAAACATTGCGAGCTTCTACAAAATGCTTGCGTTGCCACTGGCCTTTCTTCCTCAACGCATCAACATTCCTCAAAATGGGTCATCACACAGATGTCTAATCGCCTAGGCAACGGCACCTTTGACCTCAACGTGACGATGGGTTCATCCTGTGGTCAGCTGTCAGCTGGAGCTGTGATGTTCAAAATCATTCAAGCGTCAACAAAACCGCGAGATACAGTAGATGAAAAAGGGGCAATAAGTGTGGTGGTGGTGGTTGTTGTAGCGGGGTTGCTCAGATGGGAACAAGAGTTTACTTGTCCCGTATTATCTGGGCTTCATGCCAGATTATTCAAACCTGCCCAGCAGCACTTTATGGTTTTGTAAATGAGGCCTGGAGCACAACAACAGATGACCAAACATTGCTCAAAGACGCTGAGAGCTGCTTCATCAATGCTTCATGCCGCTCGGTGTTGGTTTAAAAATGAGCTGGGCTGTTTTGTTGTGCTGTCAAAGCATTCGGCGGCCCCCGGTCCGTGCCTCGAGCCTGATGAGCGCAAAACAGCAAACGGAATTCGCATGCAAGCGAGTACACGGGCACACGACGCACCTGAAGACGCGAGCATGTGCCTCACCTTCCCTGACAGTGAATGACATTTCACTTTGCTTTCATTTGGTTGACTGGAGAAATGTCACCAAGGATCTGAAAGGACAGCTGCCTTTGTCAAGAAGGTGGGAATACTTACAAACACTGAAGGTTGCAGACAAACAAATACGTGCGGGGCATAACAATGTCAGAAGATGAACATTTAACTGTTAACTATAAGCGAATGAGTCAATTATAAGTGATAATGACTGATAATCGAGTGTTTGTTCTCCCTCCTAGGGCTGTGAGAACAAAAAAAAAAAAGTTTGTTCAGCCAGGTAATTTATACCCCGGAGCCAAACTCTGGGGAAGTCCTCATAGGCCCCTCCCACTGGAGCATACGTCACACTCGCTAAGCATTATGGGAGATGCGGGATATGGACGTCAAGAGGCAACACACACAGTATGCCGACCACTACTCAGGAGAAATTAGCGGTTAAGCTGCGACTATTAGCATCTGGAAGCTAGCATTTATGCTTGTCTGCTTTAACCACGGCCACTTCCGATTTCCGACCAATCACAGAATAGCCTCTGGACATCACATGACAAAAAAGTTTGAGAACAAGGTACGAGAACTCCTAAACGAGTGCTGCAAGAACAAACTTCTTGCGGAGTATATAACAGCCTTTACTCTATGTGCCAGACTGTCGATCTTTAGTCAATATATATATATATTTGTATATAGTTGATAACGTCTCAATTTTACCTCTTATGCTGCATTTGCACTATTTGAAACTCTGAGAATACAAAGCACTGGTGTAGCTCTCTGTACACTTTTGGACATAAGTTTGCTTTGAACAGCTGCAGCTGACAAAAACGCACATAAATATATATTTATATGGGAAATATTTGTACATAGTTTTACTATTTTCAGTTTTACCGTTGTATGTTCATGTTTGCCACCTTTGAAGTTCCAAAGCAGTTCATTGAGCATGTTTTTAGTTTTTATTTTAAAAAACAGACTAGTTTTTGTATTCAAATTTGATGATTTTTGGGTATTTTTGGGGCCCATATGGTAATGGGAAAAAAATTATTAGCAGATCTTATAGGTGAAGTTGTGCTGAATAAAAAGATACCAGTCTCATCCGAGTAGCTTCTTCAGTTCTTCGTTTTACTGTTTTACTGTGTTTTATTTTATTTTTTATTAATTTTGTTATGTGGTTGTTTATGTAACTTAACTTTTAATTGCTTTTATTGTCTTCTCACATATTGTTGGTCGTATTATCTTGCCTGAGTATTTTATTCACGCTTGAATGTTAAAGCACTTTGTAAACGTTGTTTTTAAAAGGTGCTATATAAATAAAGTTATTATTATTATTATTATTATTCGTCACTTCTCCAGAACTGAAGAAGCTGCTTGGGTGAGTGGTGAAACGTCTCCTCAAAAAAAAAAAAACTCTATAAGCCCAGTTGCCTTTTTTTTTAAACGCTTTTTTTAATATACCATGACCTGAATGACTGAGAACCTTCACAGACAAATGATCTCTAAGTGTTAAACTCGGAGTGATAGTGTAGTACAGGGGTCATCAACTAGATTTGTCCAAGGGTCAGAATTATTCCCAAAATATTGTTTCCAAGTAATATATTATTAATTGAAATATTAATTTTCCTTCCAAATTTATGTTATTCTTTAGCCTTTGTTAGCGTTAACAGACTCATATTACCTGTACTGCCACTAGGGGGCGATTGCGATGTTTTAGGCTGGAAAACTCTGGCAGGCCGGATGTGGCCTGCGGGCCGCCAGTCGATGTTCGCTGGCGTAGTAAATCCAAGTTAAATCTAAAATGTGTTGCAGTGTTATTAACAACATCCATCATCGATAGCCTAACCCCGGACAGGTAGCCAGTCCATCACAGGGCTAATACAGAGATACTTATAAACAACATGCACAACTTACATTTTGCACCCTTTGAATTAAGGTGGAACCGGAGCTTAAGATATTCTGTTCCCGGAGCGCAAGCACAACGCAACACAATATCCTGACATCCAAGTATGGTGCTTGTTTGCTACTCTCACAAGCACCATACGGAAGTCCGAGATCAATCTTCGAGGCAACACATGCTTTTATACGACAGTGCTTAAAATAGTTTGTGGGACACCTTCACATCCCTACAGTAGCCTCTTCCAGTAGGAAACAATCTGAAGAATGTCATCAAGGATAGATCCAAGAAAAGCACAACAGAGCAGAAAGTCAGAGCAGAGCAGGCGGTCTGTGTCTAAGTGCAGCAGGAAGTGCGTCCATTAGCGGGCCATTAGAGGCGGTTGCTAGCAATTACCTGTGGGTCTAGGGCAACGTGGATGACGGCAACGAATATGCCCCCAAGTCCACCCTCACAATTACCCTGCTCCACACTTTGTCTGACTAACCTGACTGAAAACAAAAAGGCTGTTGGGTTGATGTCTGGATGGTGGACACGCTGTTCGAAAATCCAGATAATTAGCAGCTTTAGAGAGAGCTTAGTTTTAATCAGCTGCTGAACACACTCACCTGCCAGTTCAATAGGTACGCCAGCGAAAAGCGATGCATTTTTAACATGACTGCCCCACACTAAATCTTCATCTTCATAAAGGTTGTGAAGATATTCAGCATTTGTTATATAAATACCAGAGAGGGCTGTCGATTCAGCTGTGTTTTCGTTTTGTAGTACTATTGAATTGTATTCTGTTTGTTCTATTTTATTGGCAAACCCATTTTAGTCAGTGGGCTAGGCTAAATAACAGGAACACTTTAGAGTAAAATTCAATACGGTGTAACAGCAACACAAACAACATCCTCCAAAATGATCATCCATTTGACTTACAACCTCTACGATGTGGTTTCTTCAGAAACTGAACATTACAACGTGTCATAAAGGGGAGATTTAAAGCAGGACTGTTACATTAAAATGCATTAGCTTCCACTGGAAAATCTAATGAGCTGGCAAGTGACTGTACATGAGATAATCTTTAGGGCTTTCCAGATCTAAACGTTTCTGTGCCTCAGAGGAGTGGGGGGTATAAGTCTCTCTTTCCATTTCTAAAAAGTACAAATCTCAAATAAAATGCACGACGACGCATCTTATCGTCACTGATGTAGCGCAATGCCTTTTTCGCCTCGGGGTCTGTTGTTTTCCGCGCCAAGTGTAGTGTAGTGAAAGGCTCCCAAACAAAATTATTAATGCATCACCGACGGATTCTATAATTTAAGATGAAAGGGTGAAGGGAGAGGTTGAATCTTAAAGTGCATGTTCAGTAACCCTGGAAGTGCTGAAAGAGCCCCCGTTGGGCTACGGTAGAACGTCATTTAACTGAGTGACTGAAGTTCTAACCACAGAAAAATAAAAACTACACTGAAATAACAAATAATTTATTACTGTAAGCAAGAAGTGAAGTGAGAAGTGTCATGAAATAACCAAATACTGAAATATTTACAACAACTTCCTGAAACCAACCAACTTGCGGCCTATGGTCATGCATATTCAGGCATTATGAATGCTTCTTGGTATTTTCATTAGGAACGCCCATGTCTAGTCCAATTCAGCTTTAAACCAGCCCCATAAGTTGGTCTGGAGTCACTCACTTGTGTAACCAATTATGCTCCAGCAAACATCCTACGGACCTATCAAATTGCACGGGCGGGCTTTATGCGGCGACGGACAGAGGCGCAACCGCAATGCAGTCAAACGCGTCACCTGAGCGCCATGGAGTGGATTTTGTTAACAACAAAATCGATAGGTTGTAGGAGTATCTAGTTGCGGATGATGTATTTGTATTACAGAGATGTATTTATCAGACTCACATTTTTATAGGAGTGGAGTCTGGCTTGAGGGAAAATGGCCACTATTCTATTGCAAACAACTTCTAAAATGTTACGCTTCAATGGATTTCTTTGTCAACATGTTACCGTCTTGTTCTTTGGGGGTTGGACGCCAACTTGACAAATCAAGACTTTTGAAGACTTGGTCCACTACATCCGTTTTCTGGCATTTGACGTTGATTAATGTAAAAGAAACAACTAGCAGCCTAGTCCCTTCATATTAACACCCGATGATTGGAAGCATTTCGATCATTGGACGTAACTATTGTACAAAAATGTTAAAGAAAGGCAACTGGACTTGTAGTCCTTTAGAACTGAAGACGTCTTCAAGAAACTCTCCAAGTCCAGTTGCCTTTCTTTGACGTTTCTGGATATAGCTTGACCTGGTTATTGGGAGAACCTTCACAGATGTAAGAAACTACTGTTTGGCTGTGGACACACTCTACAAAGAACGACTACTATTGGTACAATACTGGTGTCTTAAAATGGTCAATACAGTTCAAACTCTAAGTCTGTGTACTGCTTGGAGTTTGAACAAGGGATTATAAATGAGGAAAGCAGTGAGGATGGCACAGCATCTCGTCCGTGGACTCTCTTTTTTTATTATTTTGTTTCATTTTGTTGTTCAACACTTTGTCTCTTTATCTCTTTGCTCATGAAATTCAAGTATGCCCTGGAGTGGAGAAATCCCGAGACCGCATGACCCTGATCTGTGCAATTCTGCATAAAGCATGAGCTGCACAGCTGCTGCTGCAAGAATGCAAGGGAACGCTCTTGTTTCCGTGGCCTGCACTGGTGACCTCCAATTTGTTCACTAGCACGTCATGCGAAGCAGATCCACGCAGATTTGCTCGGATGGGAGGACCTTTGGACAACGAGGACGTGGCCACGAAGGAGGTACTGAACGCGTGTTGGTAATTTGGATCATGGAGGCTTAACAGCGTGAAAGTAATTTTGGGGCTGGACAAGACATAAACTTGTATCAAATCCCATTATATCCTACGTCGCATCACAATACGTCCTGTCACATCACATCTCGTCAGCATTAAGAGCGTCTGTCTGGTTCCTCCACTTCTCCCCATGCTCCCCCCACACTCACTGAGCAGGAGTAATAAGGACGAACAACCGTCCTCCGGGGGTGGTACTACTTCATAGTCTACACGCAAACACACTACTCGAGCTGCCTCTGCTAATTGAAAAGCAGCATGCAGAAACCCATGACGTGCATGTAACAAATAAAGGGGAATGATGGTGTGTAGGCCATGCATTGAATGAATGATAAAACAAGCTGCCGTTTATATTCCTCACAGCCTTTATTGCACTGCAGCTCTTTTTGAACCAGATTTGAAAGGGTTCACCTTCTTTTAGCAGGAATGAGCATTTCTTAAAATCTCAAGGAAGAGTACGAAAATTAAACTCTTTATCTAGGAGTAAAACATGTGGCTTACAGGATGCAAGGCTACAAATTTCACGTATGTATTGCACAAAGTACTGATACTTTCAACAAACAGTACTTTTTTATTTATTTTTTTTTCCAGGGCAGACACTTGCCCTACTTTGGTTTGGATATGTGTGCATGCTCCCAGTTTTAAAAACGTATTGATTTTGCCCTTGTTTGTAGGGGAAACAATATTCCACGGCAGAGAGGAAGACACATTTCCGCTGCTTACTTCTATCAAATGTCACAGTAAAATTTAACTCTTCTCTGACTTCTTTTACTCTACGTGGAGAAAACAAGCCAACTTACTGCAGCTGCACTTTAAAGCACTATATAAATCAATCCACCTTTATGATCAGTGGGAAGACAGTGGGCAGACCAACTAAATGCAAGTGAGGTTAATCACATTTTGTATTTTATTATTCAAATTAACTCCCATTATGTTCATTTTCAAGCTGCAGCCAAAGCTATTTATACCGCAGCATGGAGGCTTCTAGAAATACACAGAAACGCTCAAAAGGTTAATACGCTCATGTCAATACATGCCTCGATTTCTAAAGGTCTTTATTTAGCAAAAAGTCTCAAGACTTCAGGAATGTTCCTGTTCTTGCCTTGTTGTGTAACCGTTTTGAATCCTGCGGGCGTAATACAATTATCCAACTAACTGATAAAAAGCTGATTTCACTTACACACAACTGATTAAACAGCAGCAGACGGTCACAAATATGCAGAGTACGACACTGGCGAGAATTTTAATTTAAATGCGTACAGACGTGCACGGTTTAATCGAACTTTCTTAAACAGCTTTTTTGTTTTAGTGGATTTGATTTCACATCGGAGCCGTCAGACGCAGCCATCGATTAACTATCGAGCGGCGTTTCAGCGTGCACGGCAGAACCCACATCTGGACGCGTGGTTTTAATGCAGCTTCAAGAGAATGTAAATCATTTTAACAAGATGCCAAAAAACACTGTGTTGCTGCAATTAGTGGCACACAAAGTAACTGCAGAGACTACCACGCAAATTAAAAATGTAGACAGAAAGTATAGAACCCACCTGGTGCTATGAAGATGGAGGCCCGTCTTCTTTATTGACAAAAACATCAGATGGCAGAGCGTCTTACTTGAGAACAGATATACACTTCCTACAATGGTCTGCAAAATCTGAAACAATATGAAAGAAAACAAGTTCAGTTTTTTTTCCTTTTCTTGTAAAGTTTGGTAAAAATTAGAATTTACAGTTAATAAACAGATTTTTCTTTCCACATCTGTCCACTGCAACTTTTCGGCTAATTATTAATATATTTACTGACACATGGACAAAAAAATAGCAATATAAATTACATCCTACATTGTGTAATAAATTATATTTTAAGATGTAGTCCGACGAAAGTCTGCAGATTTCAGTGGATAAACTTGACGAGCGTCACTTGCAAATGGCGAAATTATGTTACTCAAGCTAATTATCAGGAATTTTTAGTTGGTTAACATCCTCTGTTTTGTCATGAGAGAAACACTACTTTTTGGTTGTTTAAGTTTAGGAAAAATAGAAGTCAGTGTCCCTTTTAGGTTTCTAGAACAGTTTTTTCACAGCTAGCTAGAAAGACTGTTAGCTAATTACAGTGAATGCTATGGCATCAGGTGGTTGCCAATTAAGCGTTTCTGTATATCATATAATAACTGTTAAAAACAATGGCAGAAGAGGCAGCTTTAGCAAAGTTAGCTTAGCATTAAGTGTGGCTAATAAAAAAATAGCTAAATGTTGCTAAATTGTACAACTATGCTTAAAAAAAATAAACAAAAATCAAAAAAATTGGGACAGAATCTATTATTTACAAAAAAAACATTCTGCTATCTATTCAAGCTCTTATTTACATTAAATGAGGTCGATTTGTTTTATAGATTTTATAGATTGATCCAACACTTAAACTCATATTTACATGATGTGTAACTATGAGATATCTTACTCGAATAACAAAATCCAGATATCGAAATTGGAAAAAAATTACTCATAAAATTAGATATTTCTTGTAATTAGAAAAAAAAACTGTGACACCAATGTGCCTCCGTACATTTTCACTTCTGCTTGGCTTATTTTTCTCTGCAATACTAGTCACAAAAATCAAGATTAAATGTTTTCAATTTTGCCCTAAATGGTGTTTTTATTTCTCTGAAAACAGAAGTCACCTGAATGTGAATATAGTTAAACAGTCTGGGAGGCAGTAGATGATTCGCATACCACCAAGTTCAAAGCTATCCATGTCTAGACCACACAAAGACTTCCTTTACTGATTCTGCCACAGTATCTCTTGAAACTCCCCGGGCAGCACCAACACTAAAAAGCTTTACACCATTCTGTATTCAATTATGTAAGGCCGGAGAAAATATAGGACATCTCCGTAATCGAGTGTGTAGGTCTTTGTTACACTGATTAAGCTGATTAACTTTAAATGAAAGGGAAAGAAAAACTTTAGCCTCAATATAAATGTTAAGACTCTTTATATAAAAAAAGGGTCACCTTGAGCCTCAAATCACATGGCTCAGATATTGGGCGAGCGTAACGCATTTTCCTAAGTCCTCCACTTCAACGGTTGCAGCCAGCATTCACTTGGTTAATAAAAACTGACCTGATCTACAAAAAGCAGGGGGTGTTAATGACGTTGCGTATGTGTCAAGTGCCATTTCCCACTTCCTATACATCAACGCTGCTAAGGCACTCCAAAGAATTACTGCTTTGTCTGCAAAAGATTTAAAAAAACTACAAAACACAGTTTATATTATATGTGGAAGTGGATGGACAGATGTGTCATCAGTTAACCACTGAATGCATGGGTCACGCATACTTGCAGTTTTTCCAGTCAGTTATATGAATTATGACAGAAAAATGTCTTTTTCAGTTGGTCGCAGTAATGTAATCACAGTCACATGCTTTTGGTTAGTACGAAATGTACAAAGTGTCCTTCATGGTTTTGTGGTTTTCAGCCTCATCTCTGTTCATGTGAACAGTTAAAACTCTAATTATGATGCTATCCCACCTATTAAAAACAATATACAGTATATGAAATGTCTGCACATACAATAAGATCATGCGTTTTTATTAGTCTGTCATTACCGTAATGACGCAACTACTGTGTTTAGCAACACATAGCAGCAGCCTGTGCAGTTCATCTACATGAATGCTAAACATAATGCTGTTGAGACAAGGCATTCTATGTACAAATGTACGCAAGATTAAACACGGTAGAGTATTAGCAAATGAAACGAATTCATAGTGAACAGTTGACTTCCTATCTAACTTGGCTAGCTAGCGCTAATAAAGTTTAGCCAGTTCATGTTACGTCTGGACTCGTTTCCGGGGTTTGACCGACTTTGTTAAAGTCATTTTAAATCTCCGTGGTCTAAAAAAAATTAAGAGCACAAACACTAGATTCTAAAGGATGGCAGTAAAGTACATTTTTATTAGTGAACAACCAAATAGCTTCACAAAGTTGCGTTAGTCCCGTGTGTCGTTCTGCCGCTTTGGGGGAAGGCGGCTTTGGAGAGGAGAGAGCAATAGGAAAAACACAATTCATGCACAACATTGTTTGACACATGCAAAAATATTTCCGTTGGGGAGTAAATTAGACTGTGGCGGGCCGCCATAGTATTAACACTGTGTGGGAAACCCTGCAATGAAGTCATTGGTTCTCTGAAGAACCTGATCCAAGCTGAATCCAGGGTGGGCGCTCTTGACATTGCTTAAAAATGTTCTGGAAGAGGATACTTTTCCAGAACAGTATGTAAGGCTGGATAGCCATTTTTTTTCCATTGGAGAGAGCAGGAAGCAATCCAACGGAGACAGCCCGAGGGTGCAGCTGCAGCAACCTGCCAAAAGTATATGGCCAGGAGGGGTGAACTTCAGTGTGGGAAGATTTTTATAGATGCGGTTACTGACGTCAGCGCCAGAAGCCCTGAGGAAGCCTGTGAGTGCCTTACAGTGCTCAAAAGTTTTACCCTTCACTTGGACAGGGATCTGCTGGAGATTTTATTTAAGAGTTTTAAGTGGAAAATACAAGTGAGATCAGCAGGACCACAAGTGTTGTTTCATCACATAACACTAAGTTTGACCCACAGGCTAGGGTGGAGATACTTGAACAAGCGGTTTTCTTTGTTCTAGTCGAATGCTGAGCCTACCAGCAGACCAGGTTTGAATGGCCCACTTCAACGACCAAAGCCTCTTGACACGTATAGGCAGTGCATAAGCTTTGCGAGCAAGGCAATTAAGGAAACTCAAGTTCCTCTTTCAGTAAAGAATGCAGAGGAATTTGATTCATTTGATTCAATTATTTAATATATTGTAGTTATAAACATCTTGTCTTGAGAGAGACAGGGAACTATAAAGATTCACTATACAAGTCCAAAATATGATCAGGATTATGAATCAGAAGTTACATGACTATGAAAAAATGAGAAAGAAACAAACACCAGCACAGCTGATGTTCAATGTGGAATGAAATCCATTAGCTGCAGCTCAGGCCGGTTCCACTGACAGGGCCTTATAAGACAAGATGGGGCCATGTCAAATGCCTCCAGCAATGTGAATCCACGTCTGGAGCAATACCTTCATTATATCCATCCCCTTATTTCTTGATCTCATAGTTTGCCATCTCCCCTCTCCCATATTGAGAACAACACGCTCCCAGGAAAATATCATTTCAAAAGGCGGCTATGTGAGCTTTACGGTGCAAGACAGCTCAGTTCTCTCTGCAGAAACTCATTCTGAGCGGGGAGTCTGTGCTTTTCATGTAATCCCTAGAACACTTCCTGTTGTGGCCACTCCTGACGCCGGTCTCGGTTCCTCTGTCCACAGGACAGAGAGTGAATGTGCTGCATACTGCATGCAGCTGTGCCTACTCTCACTGGGTGCGAAGACCCCTCGGAAGCAGAAACGCTTATTATGAAGCAGGTTTCTTTTTTTGTTTTGTCTCCTGGCATACTCTCTGGAACCACACGTGCCCCCTTGAGAAACGCTTCCAAAGGACTTTGATGCAATAGATTGACAGATGGAAGGAGGAAAAGGAAACAGACCTCTGCGGCAGGAAATATGCCGCCACTCATGGATGATGGCGAACCACCTCTGGCTCAGATTAGCACAAAGAACAGTGGGACGAATCAGTCAAGATTCATTTACCCACAGTCTGATGAGTTGCGTTTGGGATGCCGCACATGACAACTGGATGAAGACATAAATGTTTGCCACCTCTGGGCAAAGGGGTGGAAACACATGGATGGTGTGCTTAATTTCCTTGAGCTTTTAGCTAATTTGATTAAGAGAGTTTGAGATATCACAAGTGACACATGGATAAACAATTGTCGAGTCTATCAGCCACCTGACCCATCAGTATTAATGTTAAAAACGCTGTTGGTGGACGATTATATTAACTCTGGATTTGTTAGATTATTAAGGCTATTTGTATTTTCAATCTCAAATACTGGATTGAATGGTAATACCAACACACTGAGATCTAAAGTTGCAGTAATACTGCATTCAAATCTTAACCAACAGTGGAATGTGTAACAGCTGACAGAATTATTATCCCTCAGTTACCCTCAAACCTACGCAACCTTTTGTCTTGTATTGACGTTTAACTGAGAGCATTATCCACTATTACACTAATGTCATTAGCCTCGTTTTCAAAAGCCACATCACTGTACCTGCTCGGCATTAAACAGCCGACATGACTGGTGAATGCAGCAGAGCTAACAAGACAAATATCTACACTGATCAGCCATAGAGTCATAACCTCTGACGGGAAAGGTAATTAACATTGGTAATCTCATTACAAGGCAACAGATCCCCTGGCAAAGGTGTTCCCCGATGGCCAGCAGCACAACACAAAAGCTTCTCAAGAATGGCTTGAGGAACACGACACAGGCCCCAAGGACGCAGTCTCCATCCTCCCCAGATCCCAATCCAATCAAGAATTTGCAGGATGCGACGGAAAAAGTCCGCTCCACTGAGGCACTACTCTGCTACCGACAGGACCCAAAAGATTTGTTGCCAACATCCTGGTGCCAGACAGCACAGGAGCATCTCAGAGATCCCATGTCCACGTTCATATGAACTGAAGCTGACAATGGTGGACGATTGGGGCCAACAATATGTTAGACAGGTGGCTTTAATGCCCTGGCTGATTGGTGTATATACCGCAAGCTAATTACTCTGCTAGATGTGTGAGAAAGACACTTTTTGGAAAACGCTTGACGTCTTACATCTGTGAAGGTTCTCGGTCGGTCGGTCATTCAGGTCATGGTATATCCAAAAATGATAAAGAAAGGCATCTGGATGTGTAGGTTCTACAAGTCCGGGTTCCTTTCTTTAATGTTTATGGGCATTCCAGCCTAAAAACATTTTAATACATATTCCACTTACTATAATTGGATAAATAGTCATCCATAACAATGGTAGAAATGCCATGGTATTTAGAGAGAGGGCAGGAAGCAGTCCAACAGAGACAGTCTGAGGCTGCAGCTGCATGAGCCTTGCAAGAGGATATGGCCAGAAGGGATGTATTGCAGTGTACGAAGATTATGTGGAAGCCCTAAGGAAGCCACAGAGTGCCTTACAGTGCTCAAAGGTTTTATCCTTCACATAAACAGAGGAAAAGACCACTAAACCGATCAGCAGGACGGAGAAGGCAGATGATAACTGTGTGAGTAATATAACGTTTGACCCACAGGGTCACAGGTAGACACACCCTAGCCCGCAGCTAGTAGTAGTGTTGAACAAGGAGTTTTTTTAAAAATATTTGCATTATCAGCATGGGAAACTAGACCCACGTGTAGTGTTCCTCAATGCATGCTATTTTTCCACAGTTGTGGAAATGAAAGGGGAAATAGACACTAGCGGCTTTAGTGGTACTAACATTTGGGAACTGACACCATTAGCATTGTACAGATCACCAGCTTTTAGTCTCACAGTCCAATTTTGGTTGCATGATGGCAATAGATGAAAAATCAGTCACCAAAAAGCTGGACTGACGGATCAGAAAACAGACAGCGACACTACAATTCTTAGAGCCACTGCTACTGGTGAGGATATTAAAAGCCACAGGTGAAATACAAAAGACACAACGCGCCGTTTTGAAAACCCCAGACAGCATTACAGGCACCACAGACATCCCAGTCTTGGGACAGAGCTCGGAGGTAAAGATCTTATCAAGACTAGGGCTAAAAGTGTCCTGCCTCAAGTGGAAACTCTTCCATTTTGTACCATTAATAGAGGAATACAAGTTAAGCACATTTTCCATTAATTCAATCAATCTGGGAAGTTAAATCCGGTATACCACATGCTCTAAGACACAAAAACAAATTAGTAGCAAGAAAAATATCATCTTGATAACATGATAACTCCGTAGGTCATGAGGCTTCTGACCGCTATCAAACCAGATTTTAGACCATCTCTAAGTCATTTCCTGTCAAATAGTGGAGGAACGGTCCTCGGCTCACCGACAGATGTTTAATTCTCTGTCTGGGAGATGCATGTCTAGATCTGGTGTTCTGACCCTAATTTGATGGAGGCTGCATTAAATAAAGATGTTCTTCTCCTAAATAAGTAGAACAGAACATTCCAGCAGACGAACTAAGGGCTGCATGTGTGCGTGAGCTCACTTCAGACCTGTACATTCGGTTTTATAGATGTTCACTCAGGTGATAGCTTTTTCTCTTATCTCTTTCTAACAGACCTGTCACACATTACAAAGGAAAGCTATTAACTCTTCAGGCGCCGCACTGCTTATCTCCCACTCCATTTTTCTTCTCTTTGTGTTTAGTCCATCTGACGGTCCAAAATGCCAAAGACTCAAGATGGTTCGAAAAGCTCCAAATGACAACATGATGCTGGTCTATGGTGACAAATCCAAATTAAAAGAACCATACAGGCATATACAGTTTCTGATGACTACATAAATGTCATATATGTCATTTCAATGTTATTAGTTTAAATGTTTTCAGGCTAAGATACTGGCCAGTCTTAGCTCATTGGGGATATCAGCATTGGTGCCTACATTAGTAGATAAGCAACAAGAAACTACAGTGAAGGAATGCAAAACTAGAAATGATATTTTTAAAATGCAATTATAAGTGTGGCCATTTGGTTGCACATAAGACATAGAGGTAGGACACACTTATAGTTTAAAACAGTGTTCTTCACCCTTATTGTGTGTAGAGACACTTTTAACATTCATGCCTCTGAAGTTAGCCCTGGCCCAGCAAGTTGACAAAGCTTTTCAATTATCTACAAGAATATGGATGTCCTGATCTGTATCGGGAGATCGGTCCAGGGATTATTATTATTAGTATGATCGGATCAAATCAGTGTTCAGCCAAGCCTGATCTTTTGTAATCATTTATTTTAGGTCTGCCATGAACAAAAGCACCTCCCTGTAGCATCAAAACTTCTTCTTCGTCTTCTGTTTTAATGGCGGTTGGCTATCGTCAAAAGCTACCAGAGAAACAAAGAAGAAGACGATAACTTCTCTGTTAGGTGAGGTGGTAGTAGGAGATTGTCATTTAGTACTAGGCTGCACTGAAACAACAACAACAACAACAACAACAACAACAACTCCTGGAGACCCCGTCACAGTGAAAAATATCACAGAGAGGCTTTATTGCGTTGGATGACCAGCCCATTTCTGGAGTAGAAAACACAGGTTTTCTGGAGCCAAGATAGGAGCTACCCTCTTGACACCACATGAACTTTGACAGCGCCATTTACTGGACTTAATTCAGTTGCAAGGTGCACACGTGATCTAGTAAGATACAAGTAAGATAAGAAGCAAAGCCTTTATGAATCTTCAGGCGAGTACATTTTGTATAATTAAGATGGGATCAGGACTCGGATCGGCTGATACTCAATATTAAAAAGTCGGTACCCCAAAAAACGTGATAGTGAGATCCCTATACAAGACCATCAAAATAAAGTTCTTGGGGAACTCGTTATCGGGCATAACGTAACAAATCCTGGTTTGCCAGTTGTGTTTAGTCAGTTGGCCAAGTGTTTAGACCTGTCTGTCTGTCTGTCTGTCTAACGGCCCAAAAAATTGCTTTGTTAGCCCCCAGATTTACCTTTTGCATGGTTTCTGAAGGCTTGTGTAACGTCTTTGCTGTTTAACAATGGAGGAAATAAGATACAACCGAACGTGTGACCTGACGCCGAACGTGCAAAAAGCGGGGACAAAATCATCCATCAAGCTGTCAGCTGACGTTAAGCTTCAAAGAGCCGTGACTGGAGAGACAAGCTACACAAGTCTGGGATTTACTCTCCGCTTTAATGGAAACTTTTCCCTCCTCTATAGGAACAGACTAATATTTGCGCACACTGCAAATTATCATCAGCAGAGCTTCATCTTTCTGAAAGGCTTTTGTTCCCGCAATCACGCTTCGTCATGCCAGCACAAAGGGAAGGGTACATCGGAGGAAATGATACCGATAACGCTATCAGTAGAGATGACAGAGAATGAAGGAGATTTCATTTTAAAAAGGTTCTTGCAAACGGAGAAGAGCAATGCTGACTGAAACGTGATATATGAACAGCCACTGTTGTCTTCTACTTCATAATCTGCTGCAGAGACTTCCTTAAAATGTATACTGAGTTTAAATTCTTGGCTTTTATTTAAATTCTTGGTTGAAATCCAGGTTGTAAACTGATGTATTCATTCATGAAAACAAGGTACTGGCAGCAACAATTTACTAGGGATGCACTGAATTTTCTTCCAAAATACTTTCATCACTGAAACAACACGGCCGAAACAGGATGTTGTGATGACGCAAGCAACAACTGCAGCCAGCACGGGCATGTCTGCCGTGTGGACGTATTTCAATATATAAAGTATTATATATATGGGCCGCGGGCTCCATTTTCGGTTTTCGGTTTCGGCCAAGAATTTTCATTTCGGTGCATCCCTACAATTTACTGGTGTTGGATTTTCAACAGAGAAGATTCACTGGTTCACGCTGAAGCATTGGGGTATTGGGGAGTACTGGACTTTCGTGGGGAACATGTTACTTGGGGATATGACTCCTTTTAACATTTATATGCTGTAACACTAAAAATCCATACTACTTCCCCTATGTTGACATGCTCAAATATTAGCCACAGAGGAAGAATCTGACTTCTTGAGCTAATTTCCTCAGAAGTCTTTGTTGAAACAACTCCAAAAGGATCCAAGAAAAGTGTGTGTGGGGTAAATTAGGGTACCGACTCAACAGAGTACTCCAAGCCCCTCCCATTACTCTACATCTGTTTGACACGAGCAGGCCGTGGGACCTTGGGGCACTGGCCAGCGGGCCCGGTTATGTAACCAATGTCAGACACACACTGAGGCAGAAGGGTGAGGAAGGGGGTTGGTGAGCACTGGTTTTCTTTCCTGTCTCTCGCTTCCTCCTCCCCCTCCACCCCTCCCTACACTCTCTATACATTAAGCCTCAGCCACGGAAAACCAGGACGCTGGCCTTACAGCACGGGAGAGTGGAAGGTGGGAGTGGTGGGTGGGGAGCGTCAAAAGAGGTCACGTCTGGCTGCTGGCAGAGATTAAGGCTTATGTATATGTACACATACGCTGTGTGTTTTACACGGGTCCTTCTTTGCTTTGTGAGTCATTCCAATGGCATTTTCAATGTCACGTCTTTAAGAGATCTAACAAATGCTTCATTCTTTAATCGTTTTCAATGTATGAAACCTTCCCAGCTGGCGTGTAGCTGAAAAGCATATATATGAACCGCCTGGTTTGAATTATTTATCTTCATTCCATAACTATTGATGTTTCCTGTAAGACTTTTGCTTCCCAGAAAGAAAAAAAAAAAAAAACATAGAGGGAGGATCTCACACAGATATACATTTCTAAGGTTGCCATAAACTAATAAAAAATCACCAGCTATCTATATTCATAACTGGGTTACCAGGGCAACACAGCGGCAGCAAGACTTTCCTGTGCAATTTTACGAAGGGCTGGCCTTTGCACTTTAGGGAAATATTGTTTAGTAGTCAGTTTTAGTGTGTTCCTGTTTCACACACAGCAAACTGTGACAATATGATGGAAGCGGTTGGAAGCGTTTGAAGATTTTGCACGCCGACGTCGACCAAATCGGAGGATTTTATGGTGCGGACGCAACAAATGGACATTAAAGAAGTAATAGCAAGAAAGTCCAACTGTAAAGTTGCCTCATTTTTCCTCTATCCAGACCAACAAGTTGCACTTGAACACACTGCGTTAGCTAGCACGTACAACATTTTTGCAAGCACATTGGTATTTTTTATTGATATTGTAACAGTGGCCAAAAATGACTTATTATGCTATGAGGCTAACAATTTGTTATTCAATTAACTCGAAGTGTTGCTTCAACACAGCTGTCCTTTCCTGAATCACACTGATCCATTGGCCTACAGTTTTATTGACTGTGAAAGATCCATGTTGTGAGAATTAAGGCGAAGATAAAAAAAAAATGCCTGTCTGGAAAAAAGCCACTGACAGGGTTCATAGTAGTGGCAATGGCAGAATGTGGCCACAGATTTTCAGACACCAGCAAACGACAGTCAGTCGCGTCACCTTAATGCAAAGAGTACAAATGTGTGAATAGCGTTCACGTCAGTTCTGGCTGAGGTGCATTATATGCTTACAGATTAAATGTGGGGAGACAGTGTATGAAGCAAATGACCCACAGTTTCTACAACAGTTTTGTCTAAGGATGTCCCGATCCGTATCGTGCCAGATCCAGACATTTGTAAAATGATCCGATCGGGATCTGGCTTCTGCCAAGTCAGATCTTTAACGGTGTAGCACCAAAACGTCACCTTCTTCGGCGGTTTTAGTCGCAGTTGGCTAGCGTCAAAGCTGCCAAAAACACAAGAAGAGGAACCAAAATCACGTGACTAAACATGTCTGCTCCGGAAAACAAAGTCAGTCAGATGCAATGTGAACGTTCTGCGAGGTGGTAGTATGAGACTGTCATTCAACACTACCAACGTGATTCACCACTGACAAAAAACAAATCACACAACCGAAGGCTGCTGCAAAACAACCACAACAAACACCGAACGCTATGTTTAAAAGAAAAGTTTCCTGGAGACAGCGTCAAGGTGAAAAATATTCCAAAGAGAGTTATGGAGTTGATGGCGTTGGATTAGCAGAACACAGGTTTGCTGGAGCCAAGGTATGAGCTACCCTCTCCACTCTACGTCAACTTTGACAGAAGTATCTGTTGGATTTAATCCAGTCGCACGCATGATTGAGAAAAATACAAGATAAGAATAGCTTTAATGAATCTCCAGGGAAGGGCGGTTTGTTTATTTAAGATCAGATCGGGACTCAGATCAGACAATATTGAATACTGAAAACTACCACTATTACTAGTAGGACCAAACAAGAAATCTGATAGTTGCCCTGGATCATTCATTCACCCAAAGCCAAGGCGTCTCAAACTATGGAACTATGGATAGAAGTCCAAAATAATAACCAATGTTTGATTGGTCCAACAATACAGCAAAACAATCCTGGAAGCCTTGCACCAACCACACACACAATCAACAGCAGACTTCTGGCATTGTGTGTAACTTAATACATGACATGATAGACATACACAAACCCCCCTCCCCTTATAGGGGCAGCTATGGGCTGGGAGCCACATTTCATATCCCATATCTCTGTGACTCACGCATGATTCGTACTCACGCACGCTTTGGCACACTTTTACGCACAAAAAAGACGAACCTACTTTCTGGATATGCCACAGCCGAGGAATGCGAGCAGAGGCAGTAAATCACGCGGCGGGAGGCCCACATATTTGTATATCCATATACAGCACAGCACGTACACCCACCACGCTGCCTACACGCCGACAGCGTTCCCGCACCTTTTCCTCGCGGCGCAGAATGTAGGTTAACAGGTTTCTGATTGCAGAGATCGCACAACGTTAGGGGCAGCGGAGGAAGCGCATGGTCTCCATGTAGGTCACATACGGTCTCACCGTGGGACAGAGGGGGGGACGTTACAGGGCTGCAGAGCGTTGGCTTCTTCCCCTGCATTAACCTATAGGTAGAGTACAGTAAGTAGGCCGGCGCAGCGCCCGGGTTGACGTGAGGACAGCACTCACCTTGCACCGCCGTCCCCGAGAAGCGGTGGTCCCCGCATTTCGCTCCAAATAATAAATCGCCACAGTCACTCCACCACGGCTACATCTCTTATTAAAGCGCCTCTCGTAGCGTAAACAGAAAAGCCCGGCGAACACGGAACAGCAGCGCAACGGGAGAGAGAAAGCAGCAGAATAAACACGGGAGAAATAAAAAGCAGTTTTACCGTCAGCTAATGCCTCTCTCTCTCTCTCCCTCCCCCGGCGTTAGCCTCCCCTTTCAATCCGCTATCAGGTGCGTGGAGACGGGAGAGCCGCGTCCGCCGCCCGGGACTGCCAAAGTCATGGCCACGGTCTGCAGAGGGAACTCTACAGTGTTTACTAGCTCTCTATGCTCGGTCCTCCCCCATGCCTGTACAGTACGAGTGAATGCGGGTCAGGAGGAGCGGAGAGGACCCGCCGGCAACGATTCATCACCAGGCTCCACAGCGCCTCCGTCGGCCGGGGAGGATCACTGCAGCGGAGCGGTTACATAATAAAGGCAACCTGGAGGATTAGATGTTGTTAGCGACGCCAATGTATGGGAGCCATAGAAGGCAAAAAATATTCACGTTATTCTTGCCCAAAGAACAGTATTAAATTATTATTATTTTACTGAATTTATTATGCATGGTATACAAAATACATTATAGCTGATAAAACATTAAATGTATGTCTAAAAACCACCATAAATTTTATAGGAAAAGGAAATGTAAAAAATATTCCCATTGTTCTTGACAACAAACAAACATCATTCTTACCTTAAGAACAGTGTTTGCATTATAAATTTATAATACATAAAATTCCTGTGTCATGTCTGGTATGGTAGCCACTGACATAAAAAAACAAAAAAACCAACATGAAACAGAAAAATCTTAGAGAACAGTACTGAATTATTATTATTTAATTTATGACAAGTTAATTTCCCATACGTGGGATCAATAAACATGTCTTATCTTATCTTATCTTTATTTATTATTTATATATAGTATAAAATATGTAAACAGTGGGAAATTATTATTATTATTATTATTATTAGCAGCTCAAAATGTATGGTAGACATTAACAGCAAAAAAAAAAAAGCAGAAAAGAAACAAATGAAGATCATTCATACGATAATTGCTTGGTAGCCTATAATATTTCATACCAACATTAAGTTTAAGAAAAATACATTTTAAAAAAATAACAAAAACAAATTAACAACCATGTGGATAAAGCCAGAAAGGGACTTCACAATGTCTTAGCTTAAGCTTGAACAGAAAAAGATTTAATAACCAGTAGATGCTTAAGGTTAGAGTTAGCATTTTCAAATCAAGATGTATGGCAAAACTAAAACAAATTTAGTGAATGTGCCACTGGGGATTGGTTCAGAAGCTTAAAAAGTCAAACAGTCACAGATTTGCATCTTGATGAGAGTTTACATCTAATCTTAATCCTCTGATCCTGTTTCTGGTCATCAATCTTCTCTTGATTGTCCACCAGGAAACAGCTTTGTCAGTAAATATCCTGGAGAGCATTCTTGACTTGCTGTGGGGTTTTTGTTTACCGTGCAAATGACTTCTTGTTAAACCACAAGACTCGTGTTCCTCAGCCCAGCAGCTTGTTTACCATTGATTTTCAGTAATGTCTTCTTCACTCACTTGGTCACCTTTTCTCCTCATATCGATAGACGACCCCATCCCAGTCTAAATGGTAACTCTCGTCTCTTAATCAATTCATGCATGAGCTTCTGTGCATGTACTAAGACAGAAACGATTCAAAAGGACTGACTGAAGTTGGGCGACGTGCTTTAAAAGGAAAGTTTCTCCTGCACAGTTCTTTTAGCACAGATGTTAAATTAAGTCCACAAAAAGAAGCAGAAACAAATTCACCTGGACTTGTAGAGTTTCTTGAAGACATTTCATTCAAGTACCTTCTTCAGTTCTGGTCAGGGTATAAATAGAAACATCTGTGGGTGTTGCCCTAAACCCCAACTCTCGTCCAGTCTTCAGCAACTGAAGAAGTTACTTGGATGAAACATCTTCATTAATCTCCAGTCCATTTGCCCTCGTTTCAGCNNNNGGATATGCCCTGACTTGGATGGCGGAGAAACTTCACTGATATGAAAGCTGAGTTTGGGCACTTTAATGTTATATCAATTACAATATTTCAGACTAAATGTTCTTGAACCAGAAGAACAAAAAAAGTGGTCAAATACTTTAAACCAAGACTGCGTTACATAAATGAGACTACACGAGAACTTGAGCTTTTCTAATTTTTTCTGTGCATATGTCATTTTGTATTGCAATAATACATGCGATGCATGTACCAAGACTGAAAGGATTCACAAAGGAATGAGTCCATTTACTTTAGGTGCTATGATTTAAAAAGATTGTTTCTCCTGTGGAGTTCTTTCAATACAGATGTAAATCTACTGAAATTAAATCCACAAAACATGCTGAAACAAGTGCAACTGTACTTGTAGATCTTCTTGAAGACATTTCATCTAAGTAGCTTCTAGCTGGGGTTTAAATAGGATCATCTGTGGGTGTTGCCTAAACCTGAACTCTCCACCAGTCTTCTACAAGTGAAGGAGCCACTTGGATGAAATGTTTCAGCTTGTTGTTTTGGATATTCTATGACCTGGATGACTGAGAACCTTCACAAACATACTGAAATTAAAGCGAGTCTGGTCACTTTATTCTTAAAACTAAAATATTATTTCAAACAGAATGTTCAAGAACCTGAAGGACAAGACAAAAAGTGTCCAAATACTTCACATCAAGACTGCGTCAAATAAACGAGACTAGACAAGAAGCTGAATGTTTCCTTTTTTTCTGTGCATATGTGCTTTTTTTATTGCAATAATACATCTGCATGTTGATATATATTTACACACACACGCATTGTCAGTGGTTGGAACGAAACAGGAAGTTTGGACTGAACACATGAGAAAAAAAACAAATCACACATTTAACCACCGTTGGTCTAAATGTGATTCACTTGCACACACTGAAACATACACACACACACATGTTCCACCAACACACACTCACACTTTCACACGCTCGGGACACATGCAGCATTTGGTTTTCCCCCACACATGCACACAATACGACACAGGGCCCCACAAGAAAAACAAGATAGAAGTACTAAAAGTTTGTAGAGTCGATGTTGAAAGTGAAGACTTTTTTTTTCTTTCATTTTTTTGCCATTTTAATTTTTAACACTGATTATGCAACTAGCTAGACTGAACTTTACTGCAACACAGACAGACAGGCCAACAATCCAACATTTACTTTCACTATTACACTAACCTGGTAAAACATCTCAGGAATCATACTGATATCGTACGAAATAAACTTATTTTCATGATATACTGTATTTTTGTCTATATATACTATTTACAGAACGTGAACATACTGTATATTTAAAGGGAATACATTTACACATGAAACATCTTTCTTTTTTCTTTTGTTTTTGTTTTTTACAGCCACTACACATTCACTAAAAGCCTCTTATAGATTCACATCTTAATAGTTTTTGTCACTTTTTGTGTTCTCTTTATACTGCTTGTGCGCCCGCGAGGATACACTGATGGTAACTACCTTTAGCAGGACGGGAGATATGCAACAAATACAACAAATAGCATAACTAAAAACATACTTTTTTGGGGGTCATTTTTACGCACAATGCACAAAACAGCACTTTTATTTATTTTTTTTTTTACAATCATCTATTGCAGTTTCTTTACAGATAACAGATTCTTATTTTTAACAGAATGACTTGTAGTAGTAGTAGTAGTAGTAGTAGTAGTAGTAGGGATTGTGGTGATATTGCCTACAGAAACATGCTGAGATACGGAGGATTTTTTGCATGTTCCTCTCTTGGACCGAGTGGGTATTTAGATCAGTGAATTGACAAGAGCATTATCTCGTCCTTTTCTTCTGCTTTGCTTCTTCCTCATTTTGTCCCTTTGGGCGGTTTGTAGATGGAGAGATGTTTGCTTCATTCCTCCGGCTTGCTCTACTCGTAGAAGCCACGGCCACTAGAAAAGGGAAGAAGAAGAAAAGCAAGTCTTGTTTCAATTTCCTGTCAGTTTGAGCTATTTCATCCGACATCTGTGTGTTAACAACTGACATACGTGTTAACAACTGACATTTGTGTTAAGGTGTTGACCAAATTCCACGCCATTTACCCATGACCTATGCATCAGTTTAGATATCCAACTAGACATTTTAGTTGAGGCAAAATACATCTGTAAACCATAAGACTAATGCCCCCAGACTAAGACTTGGGTGTTTTGCATAGCTTAAATTGTCCAGTTAATACTCTGTAGTCTTTGGTTCCAAGTTCCACTCCTTTAGGACTTTCACACTCACTACCAGGACAGAGTTGCACCAATTATTCGTAAACCCGTTGCTAAGTTTGTACCCGCCATTCTGCCTAAGGTTGTAGAAACTGCAAACTGGGTGTTCACATCATCAGAGAGCTGAAGAAAGTTGCATCAGAGTTAATCGCGAAAATATAAAAGGTCAATTAACGACCACAAATGGCACTCAAGAAACACTTGAAAACACCATGGCGACCTCTTGATGGCTAAAAGAGTGGCTCTGATTGTTGTGTTATGCTTTAGGACAAAGTCAAGATGAGAAAACTACATGACCAGAACAAAGGGTAAAGGACATGGAGTGCAGTTACTGACATACGTACAGAGTAGGTCTCAAATATTGGCTGCAGACATCTATAGAGAATTAATATAGCCTAGCATGATTACCATGGATCTACAATCGTTTCTTTTTCTACATTAAGTCATATTTTAAGTTTCCAGAAAATACGAGATATATATATTTATATTTTTTTACCATGAATGAGCATTTCAAGTGGCAGGTCAGAAATTTCATTTACTCCTTCTTTCAAACATGTCCTATGTGAGCAGGCTAATGTTAGCTTTGTCCATTAGCTTTGCAACACAAAAGCCATACCCGGGGTTCAAGTATTTGGTGACGACAAATCTCACTTTGTGGAACAATGCAATGTAATTTAGCAAGTCTGAACTGGTTGGAACTTACAAAGAGTTGGTGCAACCGTTTCCTAAAATCTAAACTTTAGGAGTTATAATGAACATATAAGGAAGACTACGAGCTTCTACTACACATACAAATACAACACTGATAGGTATACAATATTGCTTGCATCTGGAAAATAAAGATGAATGGTGAGTAAAAATAACGTTGCTTGCATGACATGTAGAATGTCATGAAACATATTAAAACTACTAAACTCCAACAAATGTTAATGTAGGGGGAAGCGTATAGCGTTTACAAAAAGAAATATCTTGTAAAAATCTAACAAGTTATCAAATGAAAGGGATGTGAATGTGGAAAGGCAAAGGGCAGAGTTAAATTAACTGTGCACTTTGTCTATTATGGATTAAAAGTTGAACTCATAAGAAATAATAGTGCACACGTGACCTTTATTACATAAGCAGTCACTGGTTTTGGATTACAGCCTTTTTAATATATAACCAAACAGTTTGCTCTCATTACCAAATTGTACATAGATATTTAGTGTTTTTCAGACTCTTAGCTTTTACTATTTATTGGGATTTGCACAGTTGGGACTTCTGTACTCTACTCTACAGCTACTAGTCTCATCACTTCGTCATGAGCCTTACCAGTACACAGCGAGAGCGACTGACAGCTTAAATTCGGATTTGGTCTCCTTCATTCAACCTGGTGATTGCAAAATAAAGCCATTGAAGTTAGTAGTTGAAAAGAGGCCCCTAATTATTAGGATTTTTTTTTTTCTGGAATTGGAGCCTTGATAAAATGAATTGTGTGACGTTACCATGTTTGACTAGAGAAAACAATAAGGGGAAGCGTGAAAGGGAAGCAGATGAGAAAACAAAGGGGAAGATGAGGGCAGTCAAAGTGATCAGAGTGGTTGTACTCACGCCCCCTCGTCTCGGAGCAGAGACAGGAACTTGGTCACTCTGTAATCAGGGTCCATCTAGGCAGTTAAAAACAAAGAGGAAGAGAAAACGACAGTTGAACAAACTGATCTTATACCGTATACACTGCCGTATACAACTTCCATTCAACGTTTTCGCAACTGTCTTCGCTTTTGCATAACTGATCTATGATATATGTATGCACACAAGCATTCATATCTCAGATCTGCAGATAACAAAGCCCAGATAACACTACTACTGTCAAATAGTAGTGCTATTACTTGTTCTCAAAGCAGCACCATATATTTACATTTAGGCTTTATTGCAAACACTTCTGTAACTGTCACACATGCAAAATATACACTCATCAGGCATAACGTTATAAGGTCTCCCTTTTGCCTCCAAACCAGATACTTGATCAGTTTGGGATCTAGTGAATTTTGGAGGCCAGGTCAACACCTTGTGCTGTTCTTCATGTTTTGTTGTTCCTAAAGCATTTTTGTGTGTGTGCCTGTGTCAGTCTGGAGTGTCATTGCTATGGGGCGGGGGTGCCTGGTCTGGTCCAGGTGGGTGCTACATGTCTAAGTCAGAAATGACCATGTGACTTCCGAGCTAACGCACGTCCTCTCCAAAATGACAAAGGAACATCTTCACAACAAACATTCTACGTGTCAGATCACAGTTCACGTGTGGTGCTTTTTGAGGCCGGTTGCCTCTGCTGGAGAGGCCCACATACCTGCAGCGACATCTCGATGAGCACGAGGAGCTTCTTGATGCCAATCCAGACTCGCTTCCCTTTGAGCTGCTGTGCGATGCTGGCACGCTCCTTATCTGTAAAGCTCCCCAGCAGCTGCAAGGACAACAAAGGCAGTTGAAAGGCTGGAGATTTTCAATGCCGCCTAACACATCCTTTTAATTATACTTAATGTTTTTCCACCGGGTAAAAGATTCCTCAAGGCTGTATATGCACTTGACTGCGTGCTCTAGAGATTGGGATGCCTATATATAATTCCCCACCTTCATCCGTGAGTCCTTGTTTGATATCATTTTTAATTCATTCAAACGTGTGTGCACAATAGTGACTACTACCAGAAAAAATGAAAAGATGTGTTTGCATGAATGTGTTTATACCTCTAATGCGTCGACTAGCTGCTCCCCGGTGGAGATGTTGGGGACGTGGATGGTGGTGCTGAAGGCGTCCAGCATCTCCATCTCCTGCAGGACGTCCTTCCTGCTGGTGGTGCCAATGATGAGCAGCTTCCGGCCCTGTGGGAAGGAGGAGTGGTGGACTTGGTTTTCTCTGTAGCTGATTCACCACTTGGTGAATTATACATTTTTGTTGGTTGAAAATGAATTGCTCGCATACAGGGCACAGTGGTTTTCATCACGAAAAAAAAAAATGCTCTCTTTAAATTCATTGTAACAACATGGCATTTTATGCAATACCACAAATTTTACAACTAAAATTGTTTTTGAGATTTTGTTATACCAAGTAACCTCTACAAGATAAACATATGACAGGATACGGCAAATTGTATTCATGTGTCATGGCATTTACTCTGCATTTAATTATGTATTTGTTTGGTACTGCTCTGTACAGAGTTGGCATACGGAAATACAGTCAAGAATGTTTTGTGGAGTAAAAGTGATTTGTCGGCATAACAAGAAGAGATTTATTATAAAAACTAAATGCAAAGCTTAAAAGAAAAGAAAAAGTCATAATAAAATGAATATATGCTGTAAAATGTATGGTTTTACTGTATTAAGAAACTTAAGGAAATGTATCTTTGTCAAATGTTGCCGAATTATGGTAGTGGTACGGTGGTATTGAGGAGTCTCAACTCAAGGCACAAAATTGGAACTTAAGGGGTGATATTTTAGTTTTCACCTGATTATTCTTATATTACACAACTGCCATTTAAAGAACAAGAAATGTGAAATATGCTTATTGGCTTTCTTGCAAAAAGAAAGTTAGCTTAGCTTAGCATAACAACTAGAACTGGGGAAACAGATGGCCTGGATCTACAGTACCTGTCCAAAACAAAAAAAGAATACAGTGAGCAACACCTTGGACACTCACAGCTAGATGTAATACCTAGTAAAACTAGGATTCAGTTCAATTCAGTTTTATTTATACAGCGTCAATAACAATTCAAATTGTCTTGAGACACTTTACAAAATCTGGTGTGAAACCCGGCCTGAAACTCCTAGAGTTAGCATGGAGCTGAGGGAGGAAAGGAAAAACTTTTATAAACAGTAAGAAACCTTGAGCAGAACCCAGCTGATATGGAGGGACCATTCTGCCTAACAGGTGGTTTAGGCTTAGGCTTAGCTAAGACATCAGCCAGGACCCTAACGCGTAGCCTGACATGCACCTCCCCAGAAATGTAACACAGAAATGTAACACTCTTGTGACACAGCTGTGATTGGTCTGCTTGGTAGTAGCATGTTTCTGCTTTAGCATTGCTGCTTAGGGTTAGGGTTAGGGTTAGTACAATTCACAGTTGAATGCTTGGCTCTGGATCTACTCCAAGGGCTAAACCTCAGGCTGGTAACTGCTAACCTGTGAGTTCAAGTCTGTGCATTCAAGCTAAATAACGTGTTCAAGGATGTGGCTCACCTATGGGTTTGTATGACAACAATAGATCTCTGCGGGACAAGTGAGTTAGATACATTAGCAGTGTTTGGACACACGAACACACACACACAGTATTTGTTCATGGGATTAAGTCATTACCTTGGGTGGAGGTTTCTTCAGCAGCACCAGCAGAGCCTGAAGGACCAGGTTGGAGAAACGTGGGCCGATGGGAACGTAGTCTAGCAGACGCTCAATGTCGTCCACCACCACACAGCTGAGCTGGGACTTATAGGCATCGTCGAACACCTGAAGTAAAGGGAGAGAGGAATTAGGACATGGAAACGTTAATAAATGGATTGAAGATTTCAAAACATCAGTTACAAATACATACTGTGAAGCTTGTTACATTATCCGCGAGAAGCGAGAAATTTGTTCTTGGTCTCGAGGTAGGAAAGAACAAGAACAAACTACGTCAAGAACCTCAAATGCCGAACTCCGGGAAGTCCTTATAGGGCTCTCCCACTGCAGCATACGTCAATGCGCTAAGCATTGTGGGAGATGCGGGAGACATCGAGAGGCACTTTTCTTCTTATTTTCGGATGTCGGACAGTCAGTTTTGACGACCGCGTCTGTCGGATCACGCCGTTCATTCAGCATGCACCCACACACACAGTATGCCGATCTCTACCCAGGAGAGATTACCGGTCACACTAAGAATACTAGCATCTGGTAGCTCACAGAGTAGCTGGTAGCATTTCCGCTTTTCCACATTAACCACGCTCAAATCCAATTTCTGATTCATCACAGAATAGTAACAGTCGAGAACAAGCTGCGAGAACTCCCAAACAAGGGCCGCGAGAACAAGTTTCTTGTTTCTCGCAGAGTATGTAACAGCCTTAAGGCTAAAAAAGACACTGCAGCACTTACCTTTTTGATCGCCTGGCACTTGGAGATCTCTGAGTGTCCAATCATCTTGTCTGGTGAACAAATCTTAATGAAGGGGAACTGTGAGTCCTCTGCAATCTTAGCAGCCAGGGCCGTCTTTCCACTGTGAGGTGGACCTGCATGTGCATCAGGATGAAGGGTCAAATTTTTGGTTTTTGATTAAAGTAAATATATAAATCCCTCCAATAACATAGAATTCTAGACTGGTACTATCTGCAAATTCAGAATATCTAATGTAAGAGTGTAATGTTTCAGAGTCAACGGTTTCATATATTACAATTATGAGTTTGTTATCCAGTTTAATTCCTTTGTCATATTTCATAATCGGTGACCTACTTCCTTGTCTTTGCCTTTTCTTGCCCCTGTGTTGCATTGTGATTTTTTTTTCCCTTTGCTTTTCTGCATGCCCGTACAATATATAATCCTTCTCCTCCCTTTGTCTATTGATTCCTCTGCTTGTGTGTCCTTGCTGTTCCTAGTTGCAGTTGCTTTGTATCTTTTTGTTTATTTGGATAATCTTATCCTGGATCACCTTTTGTTTGACTGCTTTCCAATGGATTACTCTGGTTTTGGACTCACTTTAGATTTACACTGCCATGTCACTGCAATACCTTCTGTTATGTTCTTTCTTTAAATCCTATTTAGTTGAATTGTTACCTGTTCCTGCCTTCCCCTGTGTCTTGCATTTCAGTCCTTCCTTTCCTTGCTACACTTGTGATGGATGTCGTTGAGGATGTGTGTTTAATGATTTCCTACCCTCCAATAGCACAGCCACCAGTGGTGTGCGATCGCTGTTCTTGGTCTGTTGCACCAGCAGCTCTCCGTCATCCAGAACGTGAGTGACCGGGTCGCCCCATTTGATGATGCCGTTCATGACGTAGCTTGAGTAATCCTCCTGGTTTGTACCAAATGCCTGGAGGAAACAGCACAAGTGTTAGGGACCATGCTTTCATATAGCGTAATATTCAAAAATAAAACAAATAACTGGTACATACTGGTTTTATGTCATTGTTCAGGGATCCCATGAAATCAGATCTGGTGACTTTCAGCTTCTCTGCCCTCTCCATGTCCACCTCAACTGTGGATGTAGCCTGGAACAAAAATACATTTCAGCATTCAAAGAATGTCAACCTTCTGGGATAGGAACTGCATACATCTCATCATAGACGTCATGTAAATATAGGGTTAAATACATCATATGCTTTTGCAAAAAAAAAATGCATAGAGAGCAGAACAATGTCTCTTAAAAGCTTGGCCAAAATACTCAAAATTACATTATGTAAGTCACACTTGACCGGTGTAGCCTAGCTAGCGCTAACGAGCTAAGCTTCCAGGATGTGCACTACCTCCATATCTTGTTTTTTAGTGCGAAATGATTCTTCTCTTCACTACACTTTCCATTCTAACCCACCGCTAGTTGAGTATGTGAAAGAGTGCCAAGTGACCTTGATGTGACGGTTCATGGCGGTGGACTGCGCCGCCCTAACCAGACCCTCCAGCTCGGCACCGCTGTAGTTCTTAGTCTCGGCGGCCAGCTCTTTGATGTCAACGTCGTTTGCTAGCAGGTCGAAGTTTTTCATCTTGTTGGTGTGGATGGTCAGGATCTGGACGCGGCCCTTCTCATCCGGCAGACCTGGAGGATGGATGACGGGGCGTATATAAGTACATAGAGTGTAACAACAAAGAAAAGAAATTTACAGTAAAGCATGTCGTCTGTCAACTCTGAATTAGCACTAGCTTGTTTAATGTGTTCATTTACTAGCAAGCTTAAATGTTTTAGCTAGGGTTAGGGTTAGATATTCGGGCAATTTGGTAACATCCTGCCGAGAGGGAGAACCACTGGAATTGCACATTATCAACCCAACTCATTTTCTGCACCTAAAATTAAATATGATGAGCCGAAGCAGATGATTGTGAGGAATCAATTTATGTTTCATTGGTACCAGAGGAGTTGCATTTACATCCAACGCTTTGAGCTGATAATAAGAGCTCAGCATTGCATTTCAGGAAAAAAAGTAATAGTAGTATGTGAACAATCTGGTATATTTATATACAGAAAGAGGGCCTTGACCTGAAAGCTAGCTAAAAGAGCTGATAGCTTTTTTGCACTGAGAATCAAAGGATACATGTTTTGAAATTAAAAATACTTCATGATGTAGCTTGAATAAAAACAAAATTCACATATCTAGACTATCTATCACATTTCTTTTACAACAGCTAACAATATTATTTACATGACTTATGAAGTTATATATTTGCCTTGTTTAATTTTGTCAGTTCTGTGCCTCCATAGAAACATGTTCTGCAAGCTTCCCACGTCTCTTGTTAGTGTCTACCGTTTTCCAATGTCTTGTTTTATGGGAAGCGATTTTAAATAAGCAATTGCATCAAGTGGTTACAGAGAATGAATGAATGAATGAATCATATTATATTCTACATTCCAAAACAGCATTTTCACATCAGAGATGATAGATCTGAATTAGAACCAAAATGGGGGCTGAGCAGAGGTATAAAAGTACTAGAGGACTCACCGATTTCCATCTTCACCTCAAACCTGCCGGGTCTCATCAGGGCATCGTCAATCAGGTCAGGCCTGTTAGTCATACCTGGACAGAAAAAGACAGTGATGCAGAGAATGACAGCAAGGATGGGGATTATGTGGCAGACCGGCAAACTTTACTTTTTACTCATGATCGAAATTTGTCACAGTGTTGACTATGTAGATATATACTCTACCTCCACCAGTTACACAGAAATGTTTGATTATTCACTGTACTTATTTTTTAAATCATTTTTACAACTCTCACCGTCCCACCGAACATGGCATGACAACCGGTAGTCGCCATTATGTCACATACTGTTTCTATAGCACCAAATAACTAACTAAAACAAGACTTATACAAACAAAATGACACTTGAACATGCATCGACATTATATTAACTGCCTAAAATGACAGAATTTCTCCTTGAATAAAAGTTATTTGACGTGTATTTTAGTGTTTTAGTTTGGCCCTAGTACTGCCCACTAACATGGAGGGAGTGGAGAATATGACCTATACTGCAGCCAGTCACCAGGGGGAGCTCTACTTGCTTTGGCTTCACTTATGAGGAACTGTTCCGTCCATCTTTATACAGCCTATAGTTTTCACTGATGCTACTTACCAATGACTAGGATGTTGTTAAGTTGCTCCACGCCGTCAATCTTAGACAGGAGCTGGTTGACCACAGTGTCGTGCACACCCGTGCTGCTGGCGCCCGTGCCTCTCTGCTTGCAGATGGCGTCCAACTCGTCAAAGATGATGATGTGGAGGCCGCTGTTGGCTCCCAGCTTCAAATTTAAACATTTGTTTTTTTTCAGTTTTATTTCAATTTCATTTCATCATTGCAGACACAAAAGCACACTGAGCTTCCCCTCTCACCCTCTTCTGCTCCTCCTCCGCGTCGGCGAACAGTTTGCGGATGTTGGCCTCGGACTCTCCCACGTACTTGTTGAGGATCTCGGGGCCATTCACGATCTTGGGCTCGCGGGCGTTGAGCATCTTGCCGATCTGTCTGGCCATCAGTGTTTTACCACATCCTGGAGGCCCGAAGAGCAGGATGCCCTTCACGTGCTTACACCCTGGACGAAAGAAAGCAAGGAGGAGGCACCAGGAATGCCAAGGAGATAGAATAAAGTAGGAAGGAAGTGGGGATGAAAAAAAAAGGAAAGGGTAAACAAGAAACCAGGAATGAGACAAGAGAGGAGAGGGATATTATATGTTGTGTTCAAATGCAGAGGGGGAATAAACCAGATTAAAACAATGGATCATAAAACCAATAAAAATGGTGTTATTTTATACGTGTGTGTGTGTGTGAGTACAGAAAAATAAATAAATAATAACACTATAGCACCTCCTTTGTAATAAGCGTTTTTCTACTGCTGGGAATAGAATGTGTACAAGGCATGTTTAGATTGTCATAGCAACGTTTGATAGATGAAAACGAGCTCCTGCCTCACTAGTGTCAGGTCTTAAAAATTAATTTCCCTTCATCAGGCAATTAAAGGTTAGTGGAGAGTAGAGGGAGGGTCTCTCACCCATCTGTTCCACGATGTCGGGAGGGAAAACTCGGGAGGCAAAGGCTCGGCGGAAGATGTCGGAGAACTCCTTGTCCAGACCTCCGATTCCCATCTTCTCAAAGTTCCAGTCGGGGTTGATGATGGTCTGTCGCGCCTCCTTGGTCTTTGCCTTTCCTGTAAAAACCCACAGGAGGGAGTTAAAGGGAAGAGAGGACAGAGTAAGGTGTGATTTAAGGGATTTTGGACTTTTGTGAATTGTGTTTTATTTTCTTTCTTATATAAGGGGATTTGTGGAGCATGAGGCCCTCATGAGAACGTGCTCTTACTGCCATCTTGTGGAGGAAATGGGCACATGCATGATCAGAATGGTCCTCGTGTTGGTATGCAGCGCAGTTTACCGCAGTGATATTCAATTTATATGGACAAATGATGATGAAAAAAACAAAAAACAGATGTAACGTACCAACTAGTGTGAGCGAGGAACTCTCTGCCTTCTCAAAAATCACCTGGCTGTTGCCCACCATCAGGCCGACGTCGATCTGTCAGAGAAACCAGAGTTACAGTCGGTACTCCATTTGGAAAAGTGGCATATCTACACTTATTATTTATTCATTGTCGCCCTTAATTGAGATAAAAGCTCATCGCAGAATATAACAGAGAATCCTAACAATAAAAAGGGAGATGGGCGTTTTATTAATTTATTTTTTTGTGGTGATTAGCTTCATTAATAACCAAGTGATCACTTCTCCGCCTTTCATCTCGCCCTTTCAATGTTTTCTTTTTCTCTCCTCTTCCATTAAAGCCTTAGCCGGGAGAGGACTCTCATTTGGAATATTAATGTTCAGCAGCCCTTGAGGACGCAACATATGAGCGCCAACAGGCGCAGAAATGCAGCACATTTATCCACACAGACACTAAAAGAAATATGCTCCAGATAGATGTTTTATTTTAGAGATGCACTTATTTACCTGTTGCTGGTCTAAATTATTGCAAGGTAATGTCATATCCTGCTAGCAAATAGCTCCTATTACATGCGCCTTTGAGTTAGAATGGTTAACATAGCCACTGTAGCCTGTCTGTTTAATCGATAGCAGAGTGTTACAGCGGATTATTTGAATTTGTGAAATTATATGTTCATAAAGTAAAACTGGGGATCTGTAGTATGTATGGCTTACCAGAAATGCGTGATCTAGTGCAAACTGCTTACTTCGCCTTCTATAGAGTCACATAATACTATTCGGTTTAATGCTCCTGTGTTGTTGAACAGTTTGGTTAATGTGGCTATGGCTAACTAGCTAGATCTAACATAAGATTTTCTGTCTTGACAACAGGAGCAGATAAAAGTTGCTTAAATATCTTTAATTTCACATTTGCACTAAATATCCTCTAAAGACAGAAAATGACGTAATCTTACTGCAGTCGTTTTTGTAAATATAAATATAAATTATAAGATTGGAATTAAACTTGCGTAGTGATGCGTTTTACCAGCATCGAGGAGAACCTGCCATTTAAAAACCACTGAACTTGTTTTTATCGTTTCCTTTCTTTTCATGTGGTTTTGAATCCATTACATTTTAATGTTCCAAAGTAAAACCAAGCACTTGTTGCATTTGTTTGGCCCGTCAGGGCTGCCGTATTAATGGGCACGTATAAATAATTACTGCACCAAACACATGGGGTATGAGGCTGTTCTCTGCTTCAATGATGCTTGTTGGTAGAGGAGTGAGTACATAGCGTATGGATCATAGCTATGTGGTAATGTCAATGAATTATTAACTTGAAGCCATAAAGTAGTACAGTTAAATGACAATTATGGGCGCAAAATGAAGTAGGGGTTAATAACACATGTGTACCGAGTTCGACCGTTCTCTGGTATTTGTTTTCATGCTAGTCAAATGTGACCAGTCAAATGTGAGTTTTCTTGCAAACCGCATGCTGGGTTGTTCATGCTCATAGACCTCGAATATGTTGGTAAAAATGAACTTGTTCAACCCAGCATGCATCACATCAAGTCAGATCTGCACAGATCTGCATGAAGTCAAACACGCCTAATCACATTTCACGTGTACAACGCCTCTTCCGGCAACAACGTATCACGCGAGATTCACGTTCAAGTCCCAGAGAGTTCAGTTTCCCCAAGATGGCGCCCGCCTGGATCCAGACGCGAACGGTACTGTATTCCTTTTTTAATAAACTGCCTGTATACTTGCAAAGTTCTCAATAATTCGGTTTACATGTAGAGACCCTAGTTATGCCACCATGTAAGTGTGGTGATATTGTGAGCCTTGTTAGTGGTATAGAAATAGCGATTTCTTTTTATGTGTATGTCTGCCCCGAAGGCTAGCGTTATACGCTAATTAGTGGTTTGCAAGAAAACTCCCATTTGACTGGTCACATTTGACTAGCATGAAAACAAATACCAGGGAATGGTCGAACTCGGTACACATGTGTTATTAAACCCTAGTTCATTTTGCGCCGGAATTGTCCTTTAATGTGTATATTTCTGTCCTAGTTTATTGTGACCTGCCTGTACCAGTGATCCAGATGATAACTGGGTCATTACATTTCTCAAAATCAATTCAATTTGCGGCTGATTCTCTAGCAGTTTAATTATCGAAGGAGTAAAACTTTGGTCCAGGACAATCAACAAATTCCCACAGGTGCCACAAATGAATCTCAGCGAGACTCCACTCAGAACTAAATTGTCTTCAGTAGCAGCAAGTCTCGAAAATCCTCAGATTCTCCTTATTTATTCATTTTTTCACTCCGTGTGATGACTGATCTTAGTGTGGTGATCTGGTACCTTCTGCTGTTTCTTTCCGGTCGCCGGCTCTCCTTTGAGGATGCTGGCGTCCATGGCCTCGATGTCCTTCACCACCAAGCAAAACAGCTTGTCGCAGAAACTAAACACGAGCTGAAAGAAAACAAGGGAGACAAAAGGGGTGATAAAAATCAAAGAGAAAGAAGGAGCTGAAGTGTTGAGGGTTGGAGGCGGGGGAACAGGAACCTGCTGGGTGACCGAGAAGGCCTGGTTGTTGAACTGCTGGATGAACTCGGCGGCCATCTTGTCTGAGTCGTAGGGAGAGGAGTCGGTGCTCTTCTTTTGCAGGAAGTCAATCTCGATTGTCATGGCGCCAATGCACTGCTTGGACTTGTCGAAGTTGTAGTTGGCCACTGTGGGGAAGAGACGGGCATTAGGTTTGTTTTTTCACAACAGGCATTGAAATATACTTACACTAGAATAAAACTGAGTGTTTTATTCTAGTGTAAGTATATTTCACATGTATACTAGCACACATAAGGTTATAATATTGTATAAAAGAATTTTCTTGTGACTCATTCTCAATGAAAACTAGCTAAACATTTGCTAAAACCCTTTCCTGAACTGCCATTGTCCAGTCATAGCTCGCTGAAGCTAATGTGCTAAATATGGAAGCCAAAGCGGCATGTTTAGTCATTAGTTTGAGCAAAACTAATCATAAAATATATTCTATTTGCAAAATATGGAAAAGAAACTGGAAGTAAACTAATAAACCTGTATTTTTACTCATTAGACCATTAGCTACAGTCATTAGCATAACTGGCTTATGACTTTACAGTGGTTAGCTAACTATTTTGAGTTCCAAGCTCAAAGTGCTCAAAGCAAGTTCAAATGCTGTGGTGGCACCGTACTGGCCTGTACTATTGTGAACGTGGTTAAATTTAAATGAACGTGGGTAAATTTAAATTGTAGCAACAGCAGCCAACATCAAAATAACCAATTTAATATTACATATTTTTCCTGTGATACTGAAAGTGAAACACTCGGACGAATACTTGGACTGACTCAATTTGTGACAATGCTGACTTTAGCCTTAGCATTGCAGTGTAATATTTAGCATATAGTGCAGCTATTAACTGCATATTTAAAGTTAGTCAGTTTAAATTATTAAAATTTCCCTCTATATTTTATTAGAGACCTGTCTCTCCGACCAACGACCCATTGTTTGAAACATTATTAATAACTTAGAGGAGTAAAGCTACGACCATTATCATTGTAAAAGGCCTTCAAAGAGCTTAAGTTTTGACAAAACTAATAACAGTAACCAATCTATGAAGCAGGCATTTTGTACCTTCCACCTCCTGGCCAATGGACAGACCAGCCCACTTCCTCTACAGGAGAGACAAAGGAAAAGACAATTTTTTAGCATCTTAGCAGCAGCTAATTAACGTTAACATTTGTGTGTCTGCGCGCAAGTTCTTTTCACTAGTTTACCTGCGGGAGGCTGAAGGCGATGGATCCGGCCGCCACAGTATGGTGGGTCTTGACTGTGAACACATACTTGTGGTTGGGTGTGGTCTTCACAGTAACATGTCTGCGGGCATAGCAAATCATTACATTGTAATTTCTTGTTGTAACTAGCACACGCATTACTGTCTTGAGATTAAAGTGGCGCGTCGGAAAATCAGTCGGAAACATCATTAGAAGAAATTAGAAAAATTTGATTTGAGTTTTAAATTGTGTTTCTTTCCACGTGGCAAAGTCTAATATTCATTCTAAATTTTAGAGTGTTAAGGGCTGACAACACTAAGAGAATCCTTTAAGAGAATCCTTTAAGAGAATCCTTTAAGTTATCCCACAGTGGAATACAAATACAAAAAAAGAGACAACATACTGTACATTCTTCACAGAGTCTGACATTATATAGCAACAGATTTAAATTTAAATTGAACTCTTAAATAGCTTTATTTCATTTTCATATTCGTTTATATACACACTAGGCCACCATAGACGCTTCGTTAAGTCTTGAACTTAATAATTCTTGGCAGACTACAAAGTGCTAGGTATACTGTATTTATTTCTGCAACTGAGAAGAGTGTGCACAGAACTCTATTGGCAACGCCTACACACTTTAATGATAATGAAAGACAAGGCTGTAGTTGCCATGACAGCAAAAAAATATGCAGATGATGTGTGCTGTCGTGGAAGTTTTTCCTCTGCTTCTGGTGAAGAATGAAATAGAGATTTCTGCCGGCCGACAAGGTTTTATTTTCTTTGCAAAGAAAAGGTCAATCAACAAGCGAGCGGTGAAGGTGAAGAAAGACCCCGAATGTGGGGAAACCTAAACATTTATACCTGAGGAACACCCCATTTGCATCCCTTTGTCTGGTGCAGGGGTGGCCCCACTGGGAAATGTTGCCACACCCTTTTGTCCATTGCAGGTAGCAACGCCGACCCCCCCTTTCTTCACCTTCACCGCTCGCGTGTTGATTGACCTTTTCTTTGCAAAGAAAATAAAACCTTGTCGGCTGGCAGAAGTCTCTATTTCATTCTTCACCAGCAGCAGAGGAAAAACTTCCACAACAGTGCATCAAAATGTATTTTATGATCCAGTGTCCGGCTCCATGTGACAGTAAATTTCTATCTCGCTCTCACACATGCAGTAAAAAAAGTCTGGATTGGGATGATTTTGCAGAATGCAACACCAAGCAGATTTCATAGTGGCATAAAACTGTCTGGCAGGAACAAAAAAAAAAGTGCTGACACATACGGACACTTCACTTCACTTCTGCAATGGCCATTTACACATTCTGTTCTGCCTTTCTGTTTCCATACTGGATTTAAATTACATATGCGCACGGCATGCAAATAATACGCTGGAAACGACTCTTGCGTATGGCTCGGTTTTAGTGGTTTATCATTTTAACTGGCCGATATAATCTGTCCAGTTTACTTATCAGACAGTTGTCTTCTTAGCCTTTATTTAAAGAAAGCAAAAAACACAATTTATTGTTTTTGGTTTTTGGAGTCTTGTTAAATGTAAAAGAACCTTTTAATTACAATTTTCCATATTGTAGAGACTATACTAAAATAGTCAGTCTAAAACTCTCTAACAGCTTTTATTATCAGGTCTTGTATCAGATTATTGATCGTGACCTTTCAGGAAAATGATTGCAGATAAAGTGGGTGCCTTGATAGGTCACTGGAGAGGTGCCCATGTGTCTGCTCGTATCGTAATGCGCAGTGATGAATAGGCGATAAGGACTACTCACTGTCCTGACTGCAGATCCTTCTCGCTCACCACGGCACAATTAGTCAGCGACAGCTCATCCGTCGGGCATCGCGCCGCTTGCATCGTCTGCAGAGATCAAGAGAAGAGGAGGAGGAGGGTGAGATATTGGGAAGAACCAATATGTGTTGCGTTGCAGAAGAGATTTTGTATCAGCGAGCTTTTGTTGCAAAAATATTCACCCAGTATGAATTTTGAGATTGTGAAATATATCAACAAAACGCACTTTGCCCAACGCTGTTCATACATAAAGATCAGTGATTCACACTTGTAAAGACTGATGCAAACACAGTATAACCAGAGGTAGAACTACTGTCATTTACGTACATGCACAGTTTTGACATGCTTGTACTTTACTTGAGTATGTACATGTTAAGTTACTTTATTTTATACTTCGCTATATTTGAGAGGGAAATACTATACTTGGTACTGGTCTACATTTATATGATGGTTGTGGTTACGAGTGTGTTCACTGTACCAGAGGCAGAGCAACATGCTACGATTCATTTTCAAGTTGGCGATATTTAGCCTCAAGTCGACACCTGACACTTGCATGGGAATGATGTGCTACTTAAGTTGCGGTGGCTTCGGCCTTTTTCGACGCTGCAAAGATCCGGTGACGCATCAACCAATCACATGCGGTTGCTTCGCCAGTTTCATCTTTCAAATGACTTCACCGTCGCGAACGCCAACGCCAACGCCAATGCCAACGAACAATTGAGCAACACTTGTAGCTGTCTGTGCTTTTGACATTCGTCACTCCTTTTTTTTAAGCTTTGCAAATGGTTTCATTTAATTAAGGTTTTCTGGATAAATTATTCACCATATTACAAAATGTCCTTAACATTAACACTAATTTGCCTAGCATAATGTCTTCCCTTTTTCTCACAGTAAAATATCACTCACACCATACAGCTTTATAATTAATATTATAATCATGCCATATATAGTTAGCAAGCAGGACAAACAATGGTTAAGTTTCCAAGTAAAATAAAGTTAAAATGGTTTATGCAGAATGCTGCGTTAATATTTTCAACCTCTTTACAGTCTCTTGACATTAGTGCTAAAAGGAAACAGAGTATTGCATCTGCAGCACATCCGCCAGCAAGTTAACAGCTTCATACATCACTGTATCAGATGTTTTATCCCAAAGTGAGGGAAAAATGTAATTGAGGAAACCTTTAATGATACCAGAGGAAGCGAGAAAGCAGACCTATGAAATGGCTGATGCCATTAAAAGCACCCTAATCATCATGTGGTCAGAGATGGACAGATTCATTGTAATCATCAACACTATAATTTCCTTTTTGTCTGTCTTTCCATTACAGTATTCAAAAATGTCATTTGAGCCTACATTCTCTCATTTTTTTCCAGTCTGCTATTTTAATTGGGTTCAGATTATGTTAAATTTCTCTTAAATGTGTCTAAATGGAAAAGAGTCCAGCTGAGCGACGGGTATGAATCTCTCATCTCAGTCCATCTACTTTTCCTCTGACCTTTTTTCCTACTGATGTCAGCGAAGAACATGCCGACATGTTCTCGTTTTGACACAAATTGAAAACCTTTTTTTCAGAAACAACCGTGCAGACACCAGAGCAGAAGAGATTCCAATGCACATCGCTGCAGCTCGAACACATGAAGTGGTAACCATGGTAACTACATTAAGCAATGTACCAGAGCCTCTGACGATAAATCAGGCTTTACTGCTGGCTGATTTGTCACAAGCTTGTATTGCCGCTTTGCCTTGAGGATGAAGCGGCTACAATGCCACAAATAGTTTTAAGTAATTTGTTCCGGTGGGGCAAGACAACGCAGAGGTTTCCTGACATACACTGACGAAAACATCTCCCTTGAAGAGCTGAATTATTTCAGTGGGTTTCTGCATTTAGAGGCGTACGTGTGCCATTCACAGTTATTCATTCAAGTCGGGTACAATTCAAGCCCCATCAAATAGAGGAGAAGCTTTCAACTGCATCAATGCAGTTCTCTCAGTGACTGTACGATTAGTCATCATTGGTTGCAGGTTGCAGAGAATGAGATGGCTCATAAACGTGACTGAATGAATTCAGGTGGGTGGATGCAGGTGGGTACTTAAAGTGAACCCAGTGGAGAGTAATGAAACGCGGAGTGACGTAAGCTGTTCTCTGCTGGTTGAAGGGTAGATGTATTGCTGCATTAGAGAAAATATGAATGGTGGCCAAATATGGGACACGCAAGATTTATAGTGAAGGTTACTAAAGAGGTCTTGTAAACTTTGTAGGAGTATGAAACGGACTGTCAGATTGACAGAAGTTTGGTATCAAGAGATAGGCTTAAAGATCTTTAAGACATCACTGAGGAAGATAGAGGGTATTGTCAGCATAGAACATGAGCGGATCATTGGACCAAAGGATGATTTTTAAGTTTAAAAGAAAAGGGGACCAAGCATGCATCCTTGTGGCACGCCAAAGGATGGAAAGATATTGATAGGTTTCTTTGCCATTGCCAATATCGGTGTCAGTTATCAAAAAGCATTAAAAGAAAGGCAACCAGACTTGTAGAGTTTCGTGAAGATGTTTTGCAATCAGAGTGGGTTTTACTCTGATGGGTAACACCCACAGATATGCATATTTAAACCCCAACTTCCCACCAGTCCTTTTGAACTGAAGAACCTACTTGGATGAAACGTCTTCAAGAAACTCTACAAGTCCGGTTGCCTTTCTTAAACGCTTTTGGATATACCTTGACCTGGATGACTGAGAACCTTCACAGACACATTAGTGTCATGAAATATGTTGCATAAGAAATCCAGTCAGCTCAACACCAAGATGAAGCCCAGGATTGTTGCATTTTCAGCAAAGTAGACGATGATCTCCCGGAACATGCCCACCAAAAGTCTCTAGTCCAAGATCAACAATTTTATAAACAAGTCCAGATAGAGTGATGAAACCTGTTAGCATGTGAGCAACTGTGAAGAGACACATACTTGTCCTTCATTTGGTGTTGATAGAAAAACTTCCAGAGTGACACGAACCAGTGAATGCCAGAACACGGCATCTCCCAATGTCCCGTTGGCGTTTAATCAGTGCGCACAGCTTGTTGTCCAGAGACTGAACGTTATCAAGCAGAACACACAGAGAAGGTTTGTTGTTTCTCTGCCCTAGCTTCCTCCTCCGATGTGCAAGTAAATGAAAGACCCAAGGGAGTGGGAGACTTACCATGTCATTCTGCCTAGATGCCTAGTTCAGAAGGATTAAGTGATTCACTGTGTCATTGGTTCATGATAACTGCACATACATATTGTTGGGCTTCCAGCTGACTCAAATTATAATATTAATGCTTTAAAATTAATAGTGTTGAAATAAAATCCCTATAGCAGATGTAGGAGTCGGGTACGAGTTGCAGCTCCTGCAGCAATTTGAGATAAACCTTTACTAGTTGAACAGAACATAAATGTGGCAGGGTCCTTGCCATTAACAGAAAACAATTTGGACTTTCCAGATCCAGATCACAAAGAAAATCAAGTCACCACCCAAACTTTGGCTTAATCTCATCTCCAAAATTCTGCCAAATCCATACATTAATCTGCAGAGAGTGCTTCCTGGAAGTACACACAGACAAACAAACAAAAAATTGCAACCTCACTGTTGCAGCATTTTATATCACACTGCAAAACTGCTGAAACAGTAATTCACATATAAAATGAAAAACCTAAAAAGGCTGTCTCCACGAATATTCTGTTGAATCTAAGAGATAAAGACAGACGACAATGGTGCATTTTATATATATGAGGAAATCAAAGACAGTGGATAAGGAGACAAACTGGGAAAATAAGAACAGAGAGACACTGCAGTGCTGGCACTTTGCCCACATCACCTGCACCCCCTGAAGTCTGACCAGACAGAGGTGAAGCAGAGCGAGGCCATCTTGTCTGAAAG
>JASGAT010366062.1:9897-26759 GCA_030220025.1 Chelon auratus
GGGAACAGGAGACAGAGGTAGAGAAGCGGTAGAAAAAGAAGACATGGCGAGAGGAGGGCAGGAGGAATGCAGCCCTCTTTACTGCAAGCTGCACAAACTGGTCCCTGTTAGAGAAGAAGAGAATCTAAAGCTGAGTGAATGTATAAATAGACATGTAACTGTGGCTCTGACTAAGATGTGCTGAGCAGCAGGGCGGGGAGAGCCCATTTTTACTGCTAATGGTTTCTCTCATTACACATCAAACGGCTGTGGGGTGTGTGTGTGTGTGTGTGTGTGTGTTTGTGTGCAGCGGGACGATTTTAAATGATTTCATGAGCCAACTAAAAGAGCAGCCCACTCGCCAGCTAGCTCTGAGGCCGCGTGCATGCACGCAGACACGCAGGCTTGCAGCTGCATTCGGTCATTAACCATTCTGTAACTACGCAGCGTGGCGGAGGCCTGTCTGCCGTCTTAATTGTTGCCTCCGCCGCTCACGAGCAGTAGTAGTTAGTGTCTGTCGTCACTTTTAATGCCACTGAAGGGGTCCTTTTTTTGGCTCAAATTGAGCTCAAACTGGTGATGAGCGCGGAGGAGACGAGAGCCCGAGCCGGTCGCCGTGGACGAGAGGAAGCGGGAGATAGACACAAGGCTGTTTTTTGTTTTTCTGCCAGTAAAAATAAAAATAAAAACACAAAAGACGGTGAGCTAAGAGAGGAGACTGTGGATGTTATTGAGTTAACCAGACAGAGCCGGAGAAAAGGAGGGAGGGAGAACAGTGGGAGCCAAGAGACTGACTCGATAGACGAGTGGATGAGGGCTGCGCTGTGCTGCTCTGCTCCTGCTGCACAGTGGGCACCATATGGTCTTATAATATATGGAGCGCACGTCAAGTTTATCCTGCCTCCCAAACTCTTCTCTTCTCTTCTCTTCTCTTCTCTTCTCTTCTCTTCTCTTCTCTCCCCCCCATGTTTTGCCAGCCAATTACTTCACCCAAGAGACACCCCATTAGATAAAAAAAAAAAAACACACACTCACTCTCTCACCATGCATCCTATTAGGTAAGGAGCACCCCACTGACATGCACCCGCACCATCTTCAAGATAAGAGGCACCTCCAACAAACATTTGGGTACACACACAAACACACACAGTTAGATAAGGGCCCCATCCCCCTCTAATGGGAAAGAAGATTGATACCGAGAAAAGAAAGATTTCTCAAGATGTTCCTCTGCCCCTGTTTAGCTCCTTCCACTTTAAATATTTAAAGCAAGCATTGTATGTTTTCTTCCCATTGTATTATCGTGGAATTGCCGATGTTCTTTGATGCAACTTTTTGCGGGGCTCAAATGAGCGGACGCCCCGAACGTGCAGGTGGACGGGCGCCGACGGTGATGCGCATGGACGCGAATGCGAGTTGATTTGCGGTTGGGGGGGGGGGGGGTCTCCCCTCCGCGCGCCGTCGTCTGGTTTCAAGGTGTGCCGGCTGCTCTGTGACCGATTGTGTGTTTGTTTGTGGGTGGTTGTGCATGTTGCCATGCAGTTTCCCTGCCTCACCGGCATGTGCTTTTGTCTGTGGGAGTGATGGATGGCAGGCAGGCAGCTAATGTGATTTAGATGCTCAACCAGGAGTGTGTGCGCTGCTTGTGTGTCCCATCCACGTGTGTGCAGCTGAATCTGCAGTGTTTTTTATTTATTTNCACCTCCGTTCCTCCCTCCTTTTTTCCTCCTTTTTTTTTCTCCCCTCTCTTCTCCTTCCTCCACCCCTCCCTCCCGCTATCATTTTTTTTTCCTTATGCTGTGCAGTTTTTGGACTCTGAGCAAATAAATAGAGGGAGGAGGGTGTTTATGTGGTGAATCTGCTCCCTCGCTGTCACCGCCGACGAGAACGAGAGCGCGAGGAAAGAGGCGAGGAGGGAAGGTAGAGGTGGAGGAGAAGATGGTGTTCTCTCACTAAGACCACGCTGATGGGTTATTGTGAGCCAATTATGTCCCATTGCCACTAAAGAAAGTCTCGCAGCTTATTCGCTTCTTGAGCACACACACACACTCACTCGCTGTCACACACATGCATCAGCAAAAGAAGTGTTCTTTCTCCCGGCAGCTTGAGGAGGGAAGAGATCGGACTTTTATCTGTGTGCAATTATCCTGCGAGAAACACACCTTTACAGTGACATACCGTTCTCTCACGCTAACCCCACCCTTCTTTTTTTTTAAAAATTCTCTTTCAGCTCCACTAAGTTTCACTTATTGACTTTTGAATCAACTTTTCAATCTTGCATCAGCACACACACACACACACACATAAACCTGCATTTGATACAGTACACCAAACATGTTTGGCCACTCACACCCAGCTTCTGGCACGGCTTAATTCTCTGGTTTCCACTATTCACACCAGATTCAGGTCTGCTACTTTTACACATGTAGTGGTGGAAGAAGTACTCGGATCCCTTCAGCTGAGTAAAAATGAAAGTATCTCAGTGTAAAAATATTCTATGAAAGTGAGTAGACTTTGACTTGGACAGAACTTTATTTATCCACAAGGGAAACGGCTTGGTCACAGTGGCTTAGTTGCACATAAAAAACACTCATGAGAATCACAAGTAAAAAGAAATAGGACGGATTAGTCAGGTGCAATAATGTGCATTAACATGAATAACATGGAGTTATCAGTTGCAGAAAGGTGAGTATCAATAAAACTGGAGAGATTTTATACATTTTTTTTTATTTGATTACGACAAATCAACAAGAAATGATTAATAATTAAGCTTTAAGCAGAATTTCTGTTTTGCAGGTGGATGATGTGGAGATTTATAATTCGTTCTAATCTCTATAAATATGGCATTTAGTTCCCGAATCGTTCATTAAATGAAAAATCTATACCAGGAAACACTCACTTGCCAGTTCATTCATTCACACTAGTGAAAACTAAACGTCCTGCACTAAATCTTAGCTTCATGAAGGTAACGATATTCAGGCTGTGGTTTGGAGTACTGTTGAATTATATTATGTGGCATTGACATGTTTCTTTTATTTCGACAACCCAGTTTTAGTGTAAATAGATTAGAACAAATAAAGTGTTTAAAATAATCTTGTTTAACAGCTCCACAAAACAATCATCTAATTGAATTAACACTTTTCTTACGCCGTTTCAAGATGAACTGAACATTATACCGGTCATGAAGGAGGATTTAGTGCAGCACTGTTATATTAAAATGCAAACCTAGTGGAGTATACTATGGAAATGGGAAACTGGAGATATCTCACAATGAAAATGTAACACTGGAGTAACAGCACTGAACGAGCGCATATCTGCGCTAGACTTATCGTTTTGTAGATCACTGTAGATCAAACATGATCCTGTTTTGCGACTTTTATTTTCTTTAGTTGTCTCGCCCAACATCTGCTGTCGATGTACTTCTACTGCAACTCTACGGTAATCCTATATTGCTGTTATAGAAAATGATGTCCACCCTTTCATAACACAGCACGGTAGCATCGAGATGCAGGGTAATCTGAGTTCAGGAGCGGGTCCACAAAGCCAGATCACGCCGGCCTCAAACACGGGTTTATCCCAGGGCACTGTATTACACTTAAAAGAGGAACAGTATATCTGTGCTGGGCTGCGCTTCAAAATTGTTGATACTGGTATGTATTTATCTGTCCTTTTGCCTGAGGTGCTTTGCAGCTGTATGGGTTTTAAAGTTACTTTAAAATGTTCCTTTAAACCGCAAACCAAGAAAAAGATGACGAGATGGTTTGGGTGCATTTCATTTGAGTTTTACAAGATAAACTATCTGCATCATTTAAAAGTCAAATGTTAGGTGTCATCCCCACAGAATGAAAACTTTTTTATTTTATGGACCCATTTGTTTGCCGTGTCGGCCATCCAGGAAGTATTTAATTGTAGCGGAGGCAGAGATGACTATCTCCTCACCAGCAGCAGTGTCTGCGGCCCTTATAATGCGATGCAGTGCGTGCTCTTGATAGTGCAGCAGTCACAGAGTTTCCAGGTTGTACAAATGCGCACGGTGCCATTTTTCGCCATTAGCGCTGCAACTGAATGACAGAGACTCTAGTTCTGGCAAATAACTCTGCAAATTGACCAAAACAGTTTTAAGAGATGTGACTTCTTATCTGTGGCTAATTATCTAACTCCATTCCAACTTTTAGTCGGCTGCAAATGTAATGTGAGAACAAATTGTAACTGAGTTTTGGTGCCTTTTTCTTAATGTGCAGAGAGCCAGTTGATTCAGTTTAGACCTGTAGCCTTCATAAACTGAGTTTCCATTTCCATGAGTTAACTTTCCTGCAGACTGCAGGTTGTCATCCAGGTATACTGTTGCTTCCTGCTGTGAGAAGGTGGGTTGGTTGCCATGGCAAAATGGCAACCAACAAAATTAGCTTTCAGGGGTGTGGCTAGAGAGGAGGGGGCGTGTCTACTGATCTGACCTGTTTTAATACTTAAAATGAATTGTAATGATATTATTGAAACGTCTCATTTGTAATAAATTTCACAGCCACTAACTGAAAGCACCTGCTCTTTCCACCTCTCCCTCATTCTTTCTTTCACCTTGTTGTTTTTTTAGTTTTCTCTCTCACCCAGAGGCTCATAACAACTTAATTTATGCTTTGTGAGGACTTTACTCTTCCTTTCACTCTTTCTTTGTTCTTTCTCTACCTCATCAAGCCTGTAACTGGTTAATTTGGGTTTTGTGAGTACTCAAAGTGTTTACCAAATTCACAGTCCTCCGTTGCTCCTAGTTATGACAGCGTGCCTCTTGATTCATTGTTAATTAACTCACATAAATGGCCCCCTATGTTGTGATAATGCAATGCCCCTACATAATTGATGACCTACAATGGGGTGTTTTATTTAACCTAGTTGTCTGTTTTACTCTCCATGTCTGTCAAACATAACACCCTTAACATGTTCTGACCCAGAGCCGCCTTCACAAACGCACAACCACAAAGTTCGTCCCTGTGCTTGTTTTCCCCTCAGTACAGCTGAAGGTGACAAATGAGCACATGTGAGGTTTACTGTGTCCTTATCTTATCCGGGCACAGCAACACAAGTGATGCACAAGAATGCATCGATATTTTCATACGGGCCCTCTGCCGCTCCCGCTCGCTCGCTCGCTCTCCTCCCTGCACACATGTCCAGCACGTGGCCGGGTTCAAATGAAGTAGCAGGAGCTGTTAACAATCTCTGTTATGCTCGTCAGGGTCTGACTGAAACTCAAGATTACAGTCTGGCCGAGCTTTTTAATGACCTCTGTCATCTCTGATTTATGGTGATACTCTGCTGCTTATGTTCACGAAGGTAACAAGACTCTAATCTGTTGTGTGACTGTCGCTATTTATTGTGCACAAAATCACAGACTGCACTTTTATAACAGGTTAATGTAGTTTGGACAAAGAAAAACAAGCAGTGCCCCTCTGGATGACAAAGAAAACAAATCAGGTGGTTGCTTCATGTTGTTTTAATTTGTCACACGTACGTATATATTTAAGACCACTATAAATTGGTCCAACACAATAATAAGTGAAGATGAAGAATGCAGGGTGGTGTCTCATCATCCAAGTTTCAAATTTTTATTTCAGGATAACTTAGAATATATTATTCAACTGACATGGTCACTAGCAAACTAGGACGAAGTCTTTATGGTACATTTTATTAAAGTTTGTATTCACTGTAACTCCGGTTCAAGTCAGTTTTTGTTAATAAGGGAACAAGTACAGACATTCATTTTTGTATTTGACAGCTACCAAATGAATAAGATCTTCCATGCATGTGGTTTTAGTTGAAGTAGTTGTGGAGGTGGAAGTGTTGAACTCACACTGTCTACTGCCTTGGTGTCTGTGCCAAACTGTAACTTGGCTCCGCGTATCTTCATTATCTATGTATGTGCCCCGTTTTATAAGAAACAGCGGTTTAAGAAAAAAAAAACTGACTGACAGCCCTGATCAGATATGTATGTAGGTTGACATTTTTCAATCCTAAAAACTCCTCGTGAGAAAGAAGAGCATAAACTGAGCCAAAGTGGTTCAGAATTAGCGGTGCATGTGTGAAGTGATCCCCTTATATTGTTTTTATCTTCAGATGTGGTCTTACAGTGTTTATACCAAGTGAAATCTAAGAGAAGAAAACTGCATTTTTTTATTACGCAGAGTGTCAGTCTGTACTCAAAACAGATGTTGCACTGTAAAGTCATTTTAAAGTGGCCTTGAGCTACTAAAACCCAATAGAATAGTTTTTCTTTTCTCCTTTTTATGGTCCCTTCTTTTTAATAGTTTGCCCTCCCTTTAAGTTCATTTGGTGGTGTAGCTGCAGATTAATTCTGGGGGTTAATTAAGTGTTGCACACTTCATGCTGTAGCGTGGTACAGTAAGATGTGTGTTTGGTCTCCTGTACCTTCTTGGAAAGGATGACTCATACAAACGCCTGCTTCTTTTTTTGAATATGTAAATGTATGTTTGACGGCAGCCTACAGCAGACACGCCCTGGATGGCTGGATGAGTTTTGGTTTTAGACCTGCTTGGCCTATTTCTGCCCTGAGCCAGACGCCTTCCGTCTGCTTTTCTTCATCCTCCTCCTCCTCTCCCTCTTATCCCTCTCTGAAGTGTGAAGTTTGAAGCAGCAGGCTGTGCTGTGCGCTATGATAGCGGTAATTGGTCTAAAGATGGAAAGTTCACTCTCACTTTGTCACTGAACTAAGAAGCAATTTGTTTTCAATGAGTTTTTTTTTTCTTTTTTTAGCGAGGCTAGTTACGAACAATATCAACATCAATGCACCATTCAACAGTGACCGAAAAGGGGGGTGTGGATGATGGAGACAGTGGAGAGACTGGCACTTTTTGTTTGAGGGGAATAGAAGCGCTCGGGTTCATTCAAGACGGCTCCCCTCTTTGGTACCTCCTCGTCTGCGGAGCCGGCTTTGGACTCAGAATTTTTTTTTATTAGCCTCTGCGGTCTGATTTGTTTAAGGCGAGGCAAGATGCCAAAATGTGGCTTGGCTCGAATTTTTTTTTTTGCTCCAGTGTGAGTGCCGGGTTTGTTGGAGAGATGGGGTGAAACAAAACTAAAGCAGAGTCACCCAGAGTGCACACGCACACTTTCACACAATGTACTCTTATGCGTTCTTCACTGTGCCATTGTGTATGCTGGCTGGTGCACACGATTTTTTTCTCAGCCATTACAGACGGTAGACGCACAGAAAAATCCTGTTATGAAAAAGAATGGGGTGAAGGAAGGGAAAGAATAAAGCTCATCAAGAAAGAACTTGTAGATCTGCCTGAATATCCTCTGCGTCTGAATGTGGGAAAGGCAAAGATCCTTTTGGCTGAATTCTTCTTTAAAGGGTGTTTTAAGGACTCACCTGTGGCACTTTAAGGTACGAGCACACCAAAGCAACATCGAAGAATTACTGACAATGAAGACCGACTGTGAGGACGCCTTGCATCGCCTGTGTTTGGACCAAAAAGTTGAGCTATAACAAAGAGTACAGCTGGCACGCAACTTCCGTGCCTTCGGGAAAGTAAATAACTGTTCATACCAGCAGGTGGCAGTAGTCTGTGTTTGTTGTTGAAAAAGGGAAACCGGAAGGCCTGGTTACAAACTGAATCATGTTAATCGCTTGGTCTACATCAGTGGCTCCCAAAGATTTTTTCATATATTCATATAGATGGCAGAGGGAAGTATTCTGAACAGCTCTATAGGCAACTTTATATGAGGCGAGTTGAGCTTTTGAAGACACAGAGTTTCTGTTGTGCAGCACGCTGTGGTCTCTCCTCGCTTGACACTGGTGAAGCCGAGGGAGATATTTGCCTCGTCGTGTTTTATTTTCTTTGCTGTGGACGTTGTGTTTTGAGTTGATGAAGACTTGTCCTCTGCTTTACGTTTAGCTGGAAACCCTCTCACAAACCTCTCCACGCTGTGTTAGCAGTGCTCCAATGAGTGCCCCTCCCCCACAATAGCTCCTCCTCCCCCCAAAAGAGGGCCGGCCCCCCATTTTTGGGACCCACTAGTCTAGATCATTATGTTGTTGTGCAAATATTAGTGTATTTGAATGTTCAGATGAGACAGAAACACAAAAAAGGCATAAAAACCTCCAGTGTGTTCCCTTTGAGATACCTTTTGTTTACGTTCAAATCCATTTTTCTGCAATGGTTAGCTAGGTTGATCAGACAATCAGCGAGATCTCTCCGACTAACTAACTGAAAAGTGGCTGTTCAACTTGTGTCCACAGTGCAGGACATGTTTTGGAAAAGGGACCACTGAAGCTCACAAGTGACCCAACTCTGACCTGATAGCTACTTCAACTTCAAATTTGGTTCCCATTTCGCAAGTTTCAAATGATAATGATAAATTGAGTAATAACAGTAATAAATGTACTCTGATGACATTACTTTATCAGAAATAAGGTAGCATAAGTGTATCTCTGCTTCTCAGTATTAGCTGGTCATGCAGCATTTTAACTGGTTAAAATAAAATCAGCTGTAGCTAATTATTTAGTGAATTACTTTCAAGATTTCAAGAAACTTGATAAAAAGCCAAAATGACATGTTTGGTTAGCTGGCAACAAGATGGTCTGAATTTGAACTTAAACTGGTCAGTTTCTCTAATTCAGGGCATCCAGAATATGGTTCAACAAGATCATTAGATCATTCAATCTACATTTTATATCCGCAGCTGATCAACTCAGTTTGTGGCTACAGGCTGTGGATACTAACTGCTCCGTGTTCTCAATCAAAAGAGGGCAACTTAAAGTAGAGGGCGAAGTAAATCTAAGATTTAAGGTTTTTACAACTTTAGTTAATCGCAGATGTTGCAAGCTAAACCTAATCAGATTTGATAAGGGATTGGAAAGGATTGAGATTCAATAAGAGGATTCGATACTGGTATTAAAATTGAACAAAATATTATTGAGCCTTCAGGCCTAATGATGTGATATGGTTCGGCATGGTTCCAGTTTTGTGTGAAGGCTGGCTTTAATAGCTGTAGATACAAAGTCTTTCCAGGGGCTGATCGACAACACCTGTTTTGTTTCTGCTGTTGACTTTTTTAGGTGAAAGTTGTGTTTCAGACACTCAAAACCACAGTCTGCTCCACGGTAGGTTGTGATCTGACATAAGCTTTGCATAAAAAAACCCCTCTGTCCTCTCTTAATTAAATGGGGTCAGCGACTTTGACGTAACGGGGCTCCCGATGCAGGGTGCTCTGTCAAAGAACAAATGCAGTGTCCACTGGCCTCAGATCTGCTTGAGAAAAATCCCACTCTGACTGATTAGTCTGAGACGAATCCAAACTGATATGGACTTTATTAGCGAGAGGGAAGTGTCTCTCACGCAGAGTGACATGGTCTCAGTTTTCTTCCTGGTTGAAATGGAGGTGACAGATGAACGTGTGCGTGTGGTTTATTATCATTTTTATCTCGTCTGCGCTCTTTGTTGGCATCGTGCGGCGCTACAGTCGTCACTAAGACACCAGCTGAGGAAGTGTCCGTTCCCTCATATTCTAAAACAAAACACTATGCAAAACAACCGTCGGTGTAGCTGGTAACTGTGGCAAACAGTTTTTTATTTATTTATGGGCTCACACGCCCAGAATTATCATTTAGACCTGTTGATTCAGCATACAGCCATTTTTTTAAGATGCACTTTTCCTTTTTTTGACATGTATTGTCATGATTTTTGACAGTTTTCAAAGATTCTCACTCATGCAAGTTGTATATATATCTAAAACAATGAGCTGAAACAAGGACGTTTTCACCATCATCAGAATAAATGTTTTACCTTTGTTTTAGATAAACCGTGAACTGGACAATCATATTTTAAAATGTGAGTTTCAAGACAGTGTAAGGCAACGTTTAGGAACAAAGAGGAGGACCTGGTGAACTGGTAAACAATCATTCATCAGCTGTGAGTTCATGTCACAAGGAAAGAGGAGGAAGTCTCTCAAAAAGTCACAACAACCTGCCGCTGAGTTAAATCAGCTCCTTTGACAGTCCCTTATGCCTCTGCGCCTCCTGTGAAACGCAGAATTGTCACTGAGATGAAGTAATATCAGCGGAGATCGGCTCCTTTCTGCTCCTCATGATACACCGCTCAGTTCAAGTTTACGAAGTTAACGACTTCTGCGTGAACACCCGCAATAAACTGTGAACTCTGGATGCATCTTTATTGCGTCTTTACGACGAGTTGCTTCAACAAGAGGGAGATGCTGCTATGTGAGATACTCAGGAGTGTGTCAACAGAAGACAAGCAAGCGAACACATACGGAAACCGAGATAAAGTGGCACGTGTTCGGCGGAGAGTGGTCTGCAGAAAGGCCTCCGGTTTAACATTTCTGCATTGACTCTGGGTCTTAAGCTCATTCACACTGCTTTTATATTCAAGGCTTTATGCCGGTATGAGCAGCGCCGCATGACATTAACTACCATTTTATTCACTCTGGTTTTCATGGCTGTGTCAGAGTGAGCACAAAGAGCAGCAACGATCAGACTGAAGGCTCTTCTGTCCCTCCTTGTGCACGTCTCAGACTCCCCCTCCCCTCCAACTTTTGCAAAAAAAAAAAAAAATTAAGTCAGTCTTTCTCACAGCCGAGCTATAAATTCTCCCCACTTAAGCAGTCATTCTCTGGCTCTATTTCTCTCCCCTTTCAATTAATAGGAAACACATCGGTTGAAGGGAGGTCTTTGTTGGTGTGCGAGTCCATACATCACCTAAACAAGAGCCCCGAGCCCTCCTCCTTTTCCTCCTGCCTCCTTATACGCCGACAGCCCCCATCTGCTCCCAATTACGGGTGCAGCCAGCGGTCAGGTCGCTGACAGGGGACGGCACACGGGCGCGTGCTAACATACTTCGCGCACACATGTAAACATACGCAGCAAAGGCGCGGCTGGATTTGGGTTCGGAAACGCGCACGTTCTCAGACTGATGGCCGGGAACGTGCCCTCTGACACGACGCTCTCAACATTCACTTAATAAAAACCAATGTAAACCTTCACACACACTTTGAAGCGCGGTGACAGATGAACATGAGACATCCTGGTGGTGCGCGCCACTGATGACAGGGTGTCATGGAAACGCCCAGTGTTCTCCATGGTTACGCACTGTTTACCCCTACGGGATACTCTCATGTGATTGTTCAGACAGAACACTTGAGCTACTACAACAACCTCGACGTGGCTAAAATACACACACACTTTGTTTCTTATCGGGATCTAAACGGACATAAATTAGCCTATTATGTGCTTTTGGGATTAGAGCGGTGATTTAGCCTAATAGTCTGTTTTTGTACTCTTGCTCAGAGTCCATACAGCGGAGGGAGATATTTGCCAATAAAGGCTTGATGTTTAAATCCACTCGTATGGATCCAGAGCGGCCGTTTAGTGGAGAGGATGTGGAATCGCTTTTCATATTTTTAAAGTTGGAGCGACTGTCGTCACTTTCTGGTCTCAGCCGTTTGGCTTCCTGTAAAACTTGTGTCTCAACATCCCTTTTCTTATGTGTGTGTGTGTGTGTGTGTGTGTGTGCGGTTTGTGCACAGTAGCCATGACGTGTTTGCTCTGTGCACGTGTAGCCGTAATGAAGACAAAAGCACATAGCTCGGCTCCTTCACAGTTCCCCTCTCCTCATTAAGCTGTTAATGCTGCTTCCTGTGCATGTGTCTTCAGGCCGCTGATTAATAATGCTCCTTGTTATTCATTAATATAATGAACGTGCGCTGTTGAGCATAATTATTAAACTTTGTTGTGTGTGTGTGTGTGTGTGTGTTTTCTTTCTCCAGACTCCATTGACCAGCCCACATCGGACCACACCCCCAGAGCGAGGGGAGGGGGGATCTGATCGTCCATCATCTCGGCGCTGACACAAGGTGGGCTAACATCCCGTATGGTTGGCATGGTAACGGCCTGCTGGGTTTAGGTTTAGCGGTTTGTCAAGAGACAGTTTCTTGTTGTTGCCACACTCTTGCAACATCCTCCTGACCTGAACGCCGAAATGTAGAGAACACTTTGTGTTTTCTGAGGCAAATGTTTTATGGAGGGGTTTTATTTTGTGTGTGTGTGTGTGTGTGTGTGTGTGTTTTTGAGGTTTGGATCTTGGTAGGTGGAATAGTTTTGGAGAAAGAGTGGTGGCGGTAACGAGAGAAACAAACAGGGTTGTGAAGACGATTTTCAGGCAGATGAGAAAATGAAGAGTGGGAAGACAGCAGGGAGACAGGAGGAGAAATCAAATTATTCTTTGTGCTCTACCTGCCACAGAGGCTGAAAGAAAGCATTAATCTTTTGCCCCGTCTGCAGGTGACAACAACACACACACACACACACAGATGTACCCAGACTTAACCAAACCACACTCTCTCTTTCGTTCACGTGCATTCTCACACACATGCTTCTGCAAATGTGCTGCACAGATCGCCAGGGTGATCTTGGTGATGGAGGTGACTGTGAAAGAGAGGGAGGAGGGGGAGGAGGCCAGGGCAGATAGTGGTCCTGAACAGGATGAAAATAGCAAAGGGTGAAGATGAAGGTGGGACAGGTGGCTCCAGGAGTCTTCCCCCCCCCAAAAAAAAAGTGTGTTGAAGTAAGAAAGTAAAAGTATGTTTCATTTCTCTTCATAAATAGGTGACTGGTCTGAATGTGGGTGAAACTGGTTGAATCGTCAGTACAAAAATAACGCTGGAAAGCATCTGGTCCCTTTGATAAAAAGTGAAACTAAGGACCTGAACCCGATTACACTTTGTAGAATATGTGCAACACTTCTGGGTTTGTCAGCTGAAGTGTCTTCCGTTGAGTTGTAATGACACAGTAAATATTGACTAACCCCAGCGTCATGAATACTATGGTTTGAAGATTTTTTTTAAAAACATTCTCTGTGACAAAAAAAGTGAGAGTCCTGGAAAGAAACAAGAAAATGAAATAACTTCTGTAACATAAAACTAAAGGACCATGAACGTATCCAGGAGGCTCTCTTGATTGCTAATTTCTATTTTTTTTATACATCTTCACGTCTTGTCATCAGTTGAAGACGCTTCAAATGTATTCCTGCATACAGTGTCAGTAACAATTACTTGAGTCCTCAATGTTGAAGACCACTGATAGTATCATTAAAACTAAATGGAACCTTTCAGTGAGACAAACCTGAACAGGGAGCCGCTAATTTCAGGATGAACCAGAGACTCTTGAGTCAAAGTGAAGCGGGTACTGCTCTGCTCATGTCACTGGTGTGAGCTCACATGGCCGCACCAGGGCCGTGTGCCTCTGTTTTGTCAACAGAGATTATGAAAGAGCGATGGGGCAGGAGGGAGAGTCGAGAGCGGGCTATTTGCATCACCCAGCCCGAGCACGCCTGCCTCTCCAACTCATGTCACCTACCCTCTCCCTCCGTCTTTCCCTTCCCGTCTGCTCCTCCCTTTTGTCGCCAGCGACCAGCCCTGTGCCCAGACCGTCCTGCCTTCATGGTCTGAAAAAAAAAAAAAGAAGAAAAAGTTTGATAGAATTAGAGAGATATTGAATAAACCAGCCAAACATTCCTCTACACACATTTCTAGCTTCTAAATAATTTACTAAATGTTCACTACAGGTACAATTTAATCTGTTCGGCTGGATCCTAAATACAGAATCACTGCATCACTGACAGACAATTCTTGGCCGTGTATGACAAAAATTAAGAATACTCTGAATTTGTTGTTGCTCATTTTTCCCATTCACTCGTCATACACTTAGAGCAAATCTTTCCGATTCATTCTTATTTGTTGCAGTGTGTTTTTCCCCCCTCTGCTGTGACTCACTCAGCCGTGGGAGGTTTGTCGTCTCTACACTTTGTTTTCCCAAACCAAATTTTTGCTCTCAGCTTTTAGCTGCTGCTGTTCATCCATTTTAACTCCACTCGTCTGTGAGTTTAACTCAGCAGCGATGGTTATGTGCTGCTCGTCTTAATGCAAATATTTTTGTTGCTTAAACTCAGGGAAATTCACTGAGGGGGAAAAAAATCCTCAGTGCAAAGACAGAAAAACTTCAAGAATCGCTTTCAGTGTGATTTTATTCATTCATTTATCTTCTGTAACCGCTTATTCCTGTGAAGGGTCACGGGGTCTGCTGGAGCCTATCCCAGCTGTCATCGGGCGATGTTATTTTATTTACATAAATTTATGTCTGCACAACATCCTAGAAAAACTAAAACTGGTGTTCAAATTGTAGACAACAAGTATGATCTGAATGGCATCCATGAAACGCATTGAACAACGTGTAATAAGTAATTCTTTGCAACAATGAAATATATACTCTTGACCTGAACGCGTATTGTAGCGTTTCACATAAAAGACAGCAACAGTGTCAATAGAACACAACAGAACTCATCATAAACACATGAGCGCCGCAGATATGTATAGCCTATAGAAATTGCCACCGTCAATAGCGTTTAATAGTACTTCACAACGTGTTGTATGATAGGATAATGTAGCCAGGATAAAAAAGTGCTATATCTTCGAAGCCGTGTATAGCAGCTAAAGGTCTAATAACTCAATGAAATTCACCAGCGGCCTCCTTCTCTCTGTTACTGCAGGTGAAGTTGAGGATTTTGACTGTTCCTCTGCTAGCGTTAGCGGATTTGTTGTATTTCAGGACTGACTTGCATACTGTATTCTGCATGTCATGGTAGTATGGGCTTCATCTTTGAACTAAAGCATTTCCACATACCTGATGAACCGCTGCTAGTTTGCTGCAACGACCCGCTGGGGACCTCACCTGTCCTCTCGGAGGCGTCCGTGTTGTTGTTGTCACATGATTGGCAACTAGTCGACTTTCTGCTTAAAGCGTCACGGCACAGCATTAAAGCCGACTAGTCGGTACAACCTCAAGTCTAAGAAAATATTTTGTGATCAGTGAAAAAGAGTTAAAACAAAAAGAAATTTCACACACATCCCGTTTATACAAAATGAAAACCACAACATAATGACATGTCCACAATGAAGATGTCCGTCCTGTGGAGAGCATGGACTCAGGTCTGAGGTAGCATTGCTTTCACATATAGGTTGTCTTACTCCTTTACCTATATGTGCAGCTCGGAATTGAATGCCAGCAGATTCATGTTGAGGTTCAGAGAGATATGTAATTCACGCCCCGCGTTGAGATCATTGAAACAAATGTCTTCTTATCTTAGAAAATGAAAATGACTTCAGTAAATGATGAAATGCTATGAATTAGCTGGCTTTAAGATGCAGAGGAGATTCATATCATGCCAGGTTAATCTATGAAATGGATTCTCTCACCTTGTAAAAGAGTCCAATAGTCATTTTACCTTCAGCTTATGAATAAACGAGGTCAGCGTCTTGCCAGAAGATGAAGCTGTACATATTACTGTATGTAAAAGAGACATATGCCTCAACGACAAAAACCCTGATCAGATTGTAGTTTCTAGCTGAAGGTCAGGGCTTCATCCTCTGGGTACATCATTCACAGAAGTTTTGACCAACAAGTGTTGATCAAAGTTGGTGACACAGATCATGACGGCTGAGAAGATTGTGAATTTAACTTGGCTTCTCCAACAACGACATTATCGAGCTCTGTTCCTCTGTTACTGGCTGGTGTTCAGAGGCCCGACACAAATGTGTACAGTGTGTGGTGTTTGTTTGCCTACAGCCCCGGTCTCTGACCACCATCCTGATTAAAATGATCACCACATGTGCAAGCAATAGAAATCATTTTCCCTGGTGAGCCAAAAACACATGAATCTCCAGTGGCTGAATAAAGACTGCCTTAGCTTGATCGGTTCATTAGATTACAATGAAGATTAGGAGTTGCTTCACCTCTAGATTGTTGTGGTGTCTCAAATAACAAGGCACATTCTCAATAAAAACATTAATTTCTTTTCTGAACACATGAGAATGTGCAGGAGCATGTTCTCGCGGGATTTCGCCGGTTGCCTAGCAATGTCTCTGTGATCGTAGCCTCCCCATCAGTCAGCGTGGTGTCTGTATTTTCTCCGTCGCGGAGTATGCGCTTCCTTCTGACTGCCTAGACTAAATAATCTGTGCATTTCTTCAGGTCTGTCCTCGAGGGGACATGTTGATCTTACTGGTCAGCTCAAGTCTGCGGAACCGTCTCGCAGCATGTGAACTTCACTTGGACTGGATTGGATTGCGTGCGCTTAGTTTATGAGGTGAGCAGTTTCCTCTGGTGCTGCCATAAAGCCATAAACTCTGCGGTTCCTGGTGAGCACTGCTCCCACTGGGCTCCAGGCTCCAGGGTCACTGGCAGGCTACTGTCCTGTAGCAGACCTCTGGAGTTTAGCTTCACCCCAGGTGATGCCACAGCAGTGCTGACCCCTGTGATCCTCTTGTCGTACCAGTCTAATGACCCGGAAAATATGCGGGTCAACTGTCAGCGTGAATTCTGCGACCCCTTGAAATCCCCCAGGTCAAGATCAGGGTTGAGGACCGGGTCAAATTTAGGGTGAAAGTTCAGACTTGCTTACTTGCCTGGGCGCTCTCACCTGTAGAAGCAGAATCTGCGCTGTTTTTTTGTTTAGTTTGTGGCTCAGAAGCTGCTTCTGTTTAGTAACTACTCTGATTAACAGCTTCTCACTATTGCGTCTGACTCTGATTAATGCCTTTTAATGCCTCATTTCCAGCTGTAGTTAGTTTATCAACCTCAATGAGCATCAGACTGAATTAGTTTCAACTCTTGGGTCTTTTTAAGGTATTTATAATCATGCTTAGTGTACTTCTAAGTGTTTTCCCAAAAAGATTTCACAAGATAAATGAAAGTGTGTCCTTTAATTGATTAATTCACCTGAAATGTTCTTAGAGTAGCTGCAAGGGCAGGTTATGGTTGCACAGAGGGGCAATTCAAGGGGTTGCACTCAAGGTGTTGTCTCATA
>JASGAT010366064.1:0-23235 GCA_030220025.1 Chelon auratus
GATGATGAACGACTCTGCTCTAGTGTCCTTGGAGCATTAAATCCTGTGTGACGTTTATTTACCTGTGCTGCTGACTACACTGTAAATGATGAAAAAAAGAAACGGTAAGAAATCCTTTAAAGCAGAAGTAATATCTCGCAAATCCTGTTTTCATTTTACCAGTTCCTCCAGGTTTTCGTAGCGGAAATGTTTCATGATTAGCTGGTGGTAGTGGTCGGCTGGTTGGGACGTCTATGATGACAGCTGTCCGAGGCAGTGCGTGGATATGTTCACCAAGCCACATGCTGTTCAGTCCTCTGCAGACGTACAGTACGCTCTCATTCTGTGCTGCTGAACATAATTGCACAACAGCCTCTCCTGTATCCTGTTTAGCGGTCGTCGTTGTACGAGATGCACCAATTAAAGGTGTTTGTTTTTTTTACCCCCCAGGTGTCTGAAATCCACACACACACACACACACACACACAAACACACACACACACACACACATTCTCAGAGCTCAGAGTTGTTTATACCTGCTACCATCTTTTACCAGCAGCTCTTATTACTAGAGCTGCTCAAACTAGAGCAGGGTCCTGTGGGATGAGGAGAGGGACCTCCTCTGTGGATCATCCCACAGATACTTGATCAGTTTGGGATCTAGTGAATTTGGAGGCCAGGTCAACACCATGTTCTGCTCTTCATGTTTTTTTGAGTTGTTCCTAAAGTGTTTTTGAGGCTGCATCCTGCTGGGGATGGCTGCTGCCATCAAGGAGTGTCATTGCTATGGGGTGGGGGTGCCTGGTCTGGTCTAGGTGGGTGCTACATGTCTAAGGTCCAATAGTTTGTCACAAGATGGTCAATGTTATTCACTTCTCCTGTCAGTGGTTTTAATGTTGTGGCTGATCAGTGTAGAATGGTGGTACTAAAGCACAGCCTCCAAAATGAAAACACAGTTGAACCGACAGCTCTCTGTTATTTCAAACAGATATTCATGGAGCTAAGATTTAATGCAGGACTGTTAGATTGGAATGAATTTGTTCTCACTAGTGTACCTAATGAAGTGGCAGGTGAATGGACAGTATATTTGTCTTTGTGGTGCTGAACCAAACTCATGAAATTTCTATGTTGAATCGCCCTAAAGTGAAAAGGTAGCACACATACCGTGCCTCGTGGAACAGTTGACTAATCTCACTTCCACCAATTTATTCCAGCCATGTCAGGCTGACACGTGTCGAATAAATTGGTGAGAGGGTTTCAGGGATTTGGACCATGTCGGTCTGACATGGCTGGAAATGGAGATTAGTTCAGCCCCGAGGCTCTGTAGTCTCGATGCGTGCTACCTTTTTACCTTCAGGGGTTCATCGTTGGAACTGCACCACGTCTATCTTCAAAGTGGATATTTTGAAATTGTGTTCACGTTGCCTTCGGCACAAATTCATTAGTGGGGAAACGTTTTGATTTTAGCAAAGCTATTTTTTTCCTCTACTTCTCTCTGCGTAGTCGTCCACTTTTAAGGTACAGACAACAAACCTACATCAAAGAACTACTGGCAACAAAAGACGAGTGTGACACCACGTTGTCTGTGTCCGGACCAATAAGTTGCACTTGAACACATCACTGAGACTACAGCCAACAGCCAACTGGTACAAACCATAGACTGTATATAAATATGGACGATGTGTCGCCACTTCCTTGCATTGGCCAAACAGATGCTATTTTAAAGGGGATACGGACAGCACCACCTTGCGACTTTGGTATTCAGCATCTACACAGTACGGTCTTAAAGTGGAGTCACGCGGAGCCGCAATATCGATGACCCGCCCACACTTCCGCCAGACTCACTCACGTTGCCACATCCTGTATCTATCTAGCGTCAAATAACTAACTGAAACGAAACTGACACACGCCAAAAAAGTCACACTTAAACATGCATAAACATTATATTAACTACCTAAAATGATAGAAACATTTATTTGACGTATATTTTAGTGTTTTAGTTTTGCCCAAGTCCCATCCACTAACATGGAGGGGGTGAAGCTTATGACCTATACTGCAGCCAACCACCAGGGGGAGCTCTACTTGCTTTGGCTTCACTTTTGGGGAGCAGTTCCGCCATCGATATTTATGCAGTCTATGGTACAAACCTTCTGCACCTTCTGCAGGTGGCAGTAGTCTGTATTCACAAATAATTGGCAGGCTAGGAAGAGCTGGTGTCTCCTGAATCCTGCCGATCAGTTCCAGCCAAACAGACTGAACTATTTTACCGACTCGTTCCGCCACTGATCTGAAAAGCCTTGAACAGGAATCCGACTAGCGCCAACAGTGCGGGACACACCGGGAAAAACTAACTAGAGCAATAGATGTTCACAGTGACCTAAAGTTAGCTTGGTGTGTAGAAAAGTACCAATGTTCTGCTTTAGATGATTAATCGCTTAATTTGCTCTGTTTGAAGGCTGCTCAATAAATCCTCCCTGGACACATTAAGGTTAAAAAAATCCTCTCGTCTGCGCTTTGACAAATGGCGAGCAGACACCGGTTTGTCAGGAGGCGTGAAAGGACACGCTGCAAGACCGTGTTATTTTTCAGATTTTCTTTTTTTTTTATGTGTGGACTCTAATCAATATTTATAAGTCACTCGGGTCAAACACACACTGATGACATAGAGTGTATGCAGCTTTGAACATGTGAAGGTAGGGTGACCGCGTGGAGCTTTGATGTGAAATGTCACAGACTCGCAGTTCGATTTAAAAGCGCCCTGACAACCTCTGCTATGTCTCATTTGTGGCTTCTAGCCGCTCCATTTATAATGTGATTTAAGTCTCATTGGGTTGGCATTAACATATCAGGGGAAGAAGGCGAGTATTAGAATATTTGCTCTGTCATTACTTACAAGAGGAAACAAAATGGACAAAAATATTCAGTGAGAATAGCATTTGATATTCATCACTGTAGGATTTATTAATTAAAGGACAGCGTGGGCGTCTACAGCGTGGCCTGATTGGCATCTCAGGCGTATTTTATCCTAAATATATATTTATTTATTTTATTTCATATGATGGACTGCCAGCTGCTGTATAGTCTATATTATTCATACATCTGTGGTGTCTGCCTTAGTCAAGCTTTGTTCCGTTGTTAATTAGGAAGTGTTAGAAGGCCTGTTAGATTTACAGAGCTTAATACTAACGGATAAAGTTTGTGAAGCGTTAACACTTTATCAAACATTTCTACAGGCGTAACTTTACCTCTCCTTGAGTAATTAGGATGTGTTCCGTTCAACAGTTTTCACAGACATATTCATAAAAGAAGAAGTAGGTGTAATTTAAAGCACACGGAGACATGGAGATCTACGGTAGAGGGTGACACAGGAATCAATTGTCGCTCCCATCCGATCCCGAGCCCACAAAAATACTCCCGTCATATCCCAATCACGTGACTTCCTCCCCAAAAAAATCCTGTCCTGCAAAATCCCGAGAGAAAGACTCCCAAATCCCATCCCACTCCCTATGTTGTTGTCTAAAGTTATCAGACTCTGTTGCCCAACTCGCCCCCCTGTAGCATGTTTGGTTAATCGTGGTCAAATCACTGAGGTTGCCTCGGAAATTTGGGCTACACATTTAGGCTATACATGCGTCATTTTTTTAATTTAATCTCCGGCTCTGCCCCGCTCCCGTTGATTATTTGCTCTATCCCGTCCTTATCACGTTACCAACAGTGAAATTGGGAGTCCTGAAAAATTGCCACCCTGTAGTCTACGGGGTTTGACTCAATTTCGGAGGCAGCCTCTAGTGGCCACTTGAGGAACTGCAGTTGTGTCACTTGACAAGCCTTGAGTTTATTCTTATAATTGTAACAGATTAAATCATATTGTACAAAACTTACTCCAGCTTCCTCCCACTGTCCAAAGACATGCTCGTTAGGTTAACAGGTGATTCTAAATTGGCTGGAGGTGTGAGTGTGAATGGTTGTCTCTCTCTGCGTTAGCCCTGCGATAGACTGGAGACCTGTCCAGGGTGTACTCCGCCTCTCTGTGGTTGTTTCTCAACCTGTCATTTTTTATTTCTTAATTCAGACTAGCCTGATTATTGTATTTGGCCTCAGATATACACTGTGTAACTAAACGCTTATCCTGGACAAACTTTTTGGCATCTTGTTAGCAACTTGAGCAGAGTACGGTCAGCATCATGGTGGAGTCAGTTTCCATAACATACCGAGGTGGTAAACACTGTCACTGTGACATTTAATGAGTTCCTATATATATCCTATATATATATATATAGTCAATAAAACCAAGGCAGACTATCCATTGTCTGTAGGAATGTATGTGCATTAGGCCAACGACAAAAGCTGATTCCCTGCACTGATTTAACGTGTTGTCTCAGAAAACAGATGTACATAATTTATCTGGTTTACACAGCCTGCCAGAGAATCTCTGTTTCCAGCTCCAATAGCCTCTGACAGCTGTGTCGACTCTCTCTGGTACACTGTGTATGGATGTGCAATCTGTGTGAAAGCCTTTTAGAGCAACTTGGTAATACTTCTGCCTTAGAAATCCCCTTCCCTTCTATTAAATTAGGCCTTCGGCAGGAGGACATGTACCACTGTATTTTCTCTGCAGTGTGTTTCATCCTTCAGTGAAGAGGTTCTTTTATTATTTTTAACTGAACTTCATCCTCTAGATTATTATCATTTTGCTGGCTCACTTTTCTGCTCAGTGCTCGTAACTGTCAGAGATTTGCACCTGTCCTCCCACAGATCACCTGTCAATCACAAAGTGTGGGTAGTTGTCCTGTGACATCTTTTTTTTATTTTTTGTTCAACCCTGGTGACATTTTGCAGTAACTGCTTGCACTTACAATCTGACACAACTTGCAGAGGAGGCATCAGAGAAGGATGAAAAAGATTGCTGTAGCCCTGGATTTTTATTATTACAGATAAATACAGTGTAGACTCAGCCTTACTGCCACTTTGTCAACTGCTGTGGTGCAACAAATACACCCCGTGGGTCAAAAAACATTTTCCCAAAGACAAGGCACAGTTTAAATCTGTATTCTTCTATAAAAGTTACAACATTTGTCTCAATATAAAGTTGGATGAGTTGGCAACTTCACAGAAAAAGACACACACTGTTGAGAAGCCACTGGAGTGAACATGGAGTATTTGTTGTCTCATTTATACCAACAACTAAACCAACAAGCATAAACCCATGTACTCAGCCTATAGAGAGGTTTCATGCTACTTAGTACGTCCTGCTTTAATGCATTTAGTCTGCACAATCCGATTTCTTAGCATTTCACCTTCCTCTGAGCACAACACAAAGACCGAAAACCTTTTTAGAAGTGCTGCTTCACTGTGTTTTACAGGAAAAAGCAACCCAAGTCATCCCTGCTAATTTGTCTCTTAACTAACGAATGAATAAAGCTAAACAAGAGTTAACAACAGCGGTGAAACTATGATGCGTATGGACGAGTTTGAGCCATAATCTGAGCTTTGTGCAGGTTTCTAAAATAACTAACATCACAGAAGTAAAATAACTAATAACCTAAGCTTTCAATGTGTTAGAGGCTTCACAGGTGGGTGCTACATGTCTAAGTAATATCCACATGAATGAATGCCAGGTCCAAAAGTTTGAACTGTCACAAGGGGGTCAGTGTTATTTACATCTCCTGTCAGTGGTCATATTGTTGTGGCTGATCGGTGTAGCTCTGTGTTTTTGTGATACTAGTTTAAAATCAGTTTTTAAGTCTGTGATGCCCTCGACTTAATATAAAATTCTCCATGACTGAGATCCACACTGACCTCGGGTAGCGGCTCTCCTCTCTCCAGGGCGTCCCGCAGGTGGCGTCCCCTGTCGCTGTGAGACTGCAGCTCGGCACACAGCAGGTCGCCCAGGGTGACTCGACGCAGGCCGAACTTCTCCTCCATCCGCTCACACTGCAGAGCCTTACCTGAGCCTGGACCACCTGAGGGACACACACACACACACACATGTTTGAACATAAATCAGTCCATTCCTTCACAGGCGAGCGTTCGCTGAAAAGTGAGCACAAAGTGAGCGGATGTGCAGGAAAACTAACGCCGTAGCCTGATGTGCACCTCCCCAGAAATGCAACTAATCGTCACGGCAACGCAGACCAGAAGAGCTGTGATTGGTCCGCTTGGTAGTAGCATATTTCTGCTTTAGTATTTCCGGCAGCTTCTCTACCTCCGCAATTTTCGAGTTGATTGTTTTGGATCAATAAAGATTAAACACATCGAGAATAGGTTAACTGAGGAGGTTCATAGGTACAAGCATTTGTACGACTTGATCGTACAACATTTTGTTGCAGTCGCCATTGCTGAAAGTGAAGCAAGAAGTAGAAACAAAAATTAACCCGACTGGCAAAAAAGACACATCGCCAACAAGCGTTTGGGTGGCGATTTTACAGAGCGAGCCAGACTGACGAGAATAAATGGCTCGCATCGGTGTAGGCTATGTGCGTAGGTTACGGTGTCTAGTCCCTCAGAGGCGTAAACCGCACTAGAGAGAACGGAGACAATAGGACGTGAAAGATGAGTGTGAGATTGTGACTAAGAGCTTCATCTGTGGGTATTTATGGACAAAAAAGGAATCTGGGAGAGGAGGCAAAGTTTAAGAGACATGAGAGAGAGGAAGCAGGTCGGTGGGTGAACTATGTTAACAGGTCTGACTCTTTGTCAGGGACCTGGCTATCACAGATAATTATCATCTTCTTTCTAATTAAATCTACTTTCCGCGCTGCTTTAGTGCAACACCAGACTACACACACAGAGTCTAACCCTAAATCCCTTGAAGCTTTATCGCACTTTTTTTTAAAAAAAGTTTCACACGTCCCATAATGTGTCTTTTTAAAATACCACACAGATTTAGATTTTAGTCTTGTTCCAAATGAGTTGTTAAAAGTCCCTCTGCACCTTCCTGGAAGACGGCTTTGGCTTGAAACCCTAGCAAAAACCAAGGCAGGAAAACCATTTTGTCTTTTGTTTTAACCAGTGGTGAAACAGTCGTATGGTCTTTTCTGATATTTTCTAGACACATTGGGACCACTATCAACACATTTTAGATCCTGGCTGTCATTATTTACTCCTGTTTGACTGCAAGTCATTCACATTTATATTTTTGCTGAACTTTTAGGAAGAGAAATTATTCTAGCCGTCAGCGTTTGACTGCTGCGTTGTGATCTTTGTAGCTGTAATCAAAGATTAACTGTGTTTCATGGCTGTGAAGCTGAGTGAGGTAGCGATTTATCAAAAGCAGCCTTGAGTCCAGTAATAAAACTCATATTCATCGATATTCTCCTCGTGCCACAGCCCTCCGCCAGCACTCAAAAACAAACGTCCTCATCACCATTTCCTCAGAGAGCAGACAGATATGAGCCGGACTTGAATTATCCAGGGACGACCATGAAGTCAGAAAGGTCTATAAGAAACCAGGGAGGGGAGTTATGGATTCGTTCATTGTACATTCAGCACATGAGGGCTGACTTCATTAATTTCACCAGCACATCCCCACTCACTGAAAGTATTCCTGTGCTGCTTGACACCTCCACCAGGAAGTAAAATAATGACCTAGAAAGCCTAGAGAGGCTTGTTAGGGACTCTTGTAGTTAGTTGGGTCAAAGAACAAACGGCTCTGTGGGTAAAGATAGTTTCATCTGTCTGAGACGATCTGAAAGTTAGATGAAATGAATCAGGGAGCCGTAGCTTTGAGAAAGAGTTTATTTGTGCTTACTTTCTGTTTGACTCTTTGAGCCGTGGATGTTAGAATTTCCATCCATCCAGTATTTGTCAAGATATTTCAGTTGGGATCCAATTAGTAAAACAACCAATCATGCTGGTGTCTCCGTTGGGTAGCTTAGCTTAGAGGAGCTAAAAGAGCTAAATGCTAGCATTTTAATGTTTAGTATGATGTTTACGTACTTTAGCCCAAACTTTAAAACTTAAAAGACAATGCTAGTGATAAAATATGTCCCTTAAAACCACAAATATCAACCTAATAGTTGCGTTAAGATGAAAAGTCTTTAGAATTCATCATCTGGGAATCATGAATGACAGAATTTCATGGCAGTCTCTCCATTAGTTATTGAGATAATCAATTTGGACCCAAGTAGTTGAACAATCAACCAGGCTAGTGTTTCTATTTGGTTGTAGCTGGAAGCTAAATCCTAATGTCAGCAATACAATCATTGCTGACATGCTAATGTCTAGCTATCTAGCTAATAATCGGGAAAACATTAGCATGCTAGTCCTGTTAGCATGCTAATGTTTTCCCGATTATTACGACACACACAAGTAGCCGGGAATATCATAAACCAAACTACTAGACAACTTATAATTTTGGCCAGATGGTGGCTTCTGAGGAGAATATACTTTAGCCCAAATAATAATTTGTAAGACTTGGACTCTAGAGCAATGCTAGTGTTATGTTATGTCATAATCGTAGAGCTAGGGGAATAATCTTTTGAATTGTTGTCCATCCAGTAGTTGTTGAGATATTTCAATATTGGTGGACCAACCAACCAACTAACCATGCTAATGTCTCTGATTGATTGTACCCAGAAGCTAAATGCTAAAGTCGGCAATAAAGTCAACACTAACATGTTAATGCCCTGTAGGTATAGAGTTAATCTTGTTCACCATCCTAGTTTAGCTTGTTAGCATACTAACATTTACCTGACTAGCACAACATACTTAGCACAGCTGGCAATGTTTTAAACCGAACTACTGGACAAATGGTTGATTTAAAGGAAACGTCTCCAAGGGTGTTAGTTTATTATGAGGAGAACATACTTTAGCCGCAAAATAACTTATAAGACTTTACAGCCATGCTAGCTAATATTATTTCACTCAAATCCACCTCATGGGTAGAGAAAAAGTCACTTGAATACTGTGCATCCTCTGGAAACTATTGATATCAAAACTCCACGGTAATCTATCCAGTAGATTTTGAAACTCACACATCTTTGGCTTTTAAATAAACGATTGTCTGTGGTTTTTATTGTGTGTGTCGTAGACTTCCAAACATCAAATATAAATCTAAGCCTGAGCAGAAACTGAGTAAAAAAGAAAGAATGAGTTAAGGCTGCAGCTCTGCAAGTGTTTTGCCGGCGCTTGCACTTTGCTTCCTAGTTTCTCTGAAGACGCTCAGCTAGAATTCAGACCAAACCATCCCACCATGTGTGAACAGCACTGTCACAGCGATGTCCCCGATAAGAGCCAAAGTGACAGATGGAACGTATTAGAGAGAGAGATGGAGCTGCAGCCAGAGATGAAAGATGAAAGACCTGAAACCAGGAAAAGAAGGCAGAGGACCACATAAAGACAGAAAATATCATTCCTCTATGTATAAGCAAATCAGCCTAAATGGTAAATGGGAGAGAAGAGCTTCCCCCTTCTTTACAAATTGAGATGCCTCAGTTATCCACATGATTTCGATCATAACCATTGGCAGCAAACTCTCTCTTCACAGTGCAAAGTGTCAAATTGAAACCGAAAAGCGAAATGAAAAATGTTCCCGCAAACAGCAGAGTGATTTTTCATTTTCAACTTTCACTGCTCATCATGCAGAAGAAGCCTGGCGGAGTGGTTTCTACTGATGTTTGATTAATAAACACTGCCTGTACAAACGTGGACGGGACGCTAGCCAGTAGTTTTCTGGAGAGCCGGTCTCCGCCATCTTTTCAGTTGTTACTGGCCATCAGTTCCCGAAGTGTTGGACACATGCCTCCATATCCATATTGAAGTCTTTATGTTCTCATAATAGAAGGAAGAAGAATATAGATAAATAATATAAGTTAATTAAAAGATAATCTTAGTCATTTAAAATAATTGGTGGCTATAGGATTAATCTAGTTGTACTTTGAGTGTTAATTTAAACTTTACGCCTTTGTGGGAGAAGAAAGACCATAACTAGAAACATGGTGGTTCCTTCCTCGTTAATGGCATCCTTTAACATTCAAACACTAGCTTTCTACCAGGGACCTTTTAGTCCTTTTAGTACAAAATTGCCATTGTGTCCTGACACGCCAGCGGCAGATTTTCCCTTTTCTAAAGTAAGTCTGATTACAAGGGTAAAATGGTAATTTTCTGCAGAGAGGGGAAATAAAAATGAGGGATTTGGATGTGAAAGAGCGCAGTGGGATGAGGATGAGGAGATAGAAACAGAGAGAAAATGACAAGCAGTAAGTAAAACCTCACATTAGCAGTTCCCTCTGGGATCATTGCCGCCGCAGCAGAACACTGCTCTAACTTTCCCTCCGGTTATTATAAATGTACTGGAGTAAACTCGCATTAAATAAGATAAAACTCCTGCCAACTTTTAATTGAACCGGTATTTAATGTAATTGATCGTATCAGCTTTAACAGAAGGCGTCTACAAAATACATATTTTAATGAGAACGGGAATTGGAAGTGTTTAATGCGCCGAAACATGTGGAGAATCATTTCTTAATTTAAGTTCCAGGATACATTACATTAAACTGCCCAACTACATCAGATTGTAATAAATAATAATGTAATACTACATTATTATTTATACTACTTGCTCTATTTCAACACTGTCTGTATGCAGACATAAATTAATGCATTTAAAACTATATAGCTTTTCCACCTCTATAAAATAATTTAGGTTGCTTTCCTTGTTGCCTGTTTTATTTTCAAATGGTCCTTAGCCATGTCTCTTTCACGGAGTAATCCAATGGAATCCCCTTCCATTGGATTACTCTTTTGTGTGGACTCGCTTTTGGATTCCCTGCTTTTACATGGCAGCGCTTTATGTTACCGCTTTAAGTCTTCCTTAAACTGAACCTTGTTATTTCATCCAGTCTTGGTTTCTTGTGAGCGTGTCCTGCATTTGGGTTCTATCTTCTTTGCCACACCAGATGAAATATTAATGAAATGCAGTAGTGATGGTAGGTGAAACAAAGTGAAGTGGCTACCAAGTTGACCCTACGCCCATTGGCACTGTCTAAAGCTTGCTACATACGCCGCGAGAAATTTGTACTCGCTCCTTGGGTTGCGAGAACAAGAAAAAAGGCTTGCCAAGTGGCGAACGCCGGGTAAGTCCTCATAGGGTCCTCCCACTGACGGAAGGCACTTTTCTTACTATTTTCAGATGTCGGTCAGTCGTTCTGACGACCGTGTCCGTCAGATTGCAGCGTTCATTCATCATTCAGCATGCACCCACACACAGTATGCCAATCTCTACCCATGAGAGATTAGTGGTCACACTGCGAATATTAGCATCTGGGATCTCACAGAGTGGCCGCTAGTATTTCCGCTTTTCCGCATTAACGCCGCCCACTCCAGTTTCTGACCAAAAAAGTTCTGTCCAGTTGATGTGTTGAGAACAAGCCGAGAGAACTCGGCTGCAACAAAATGACGTCAGTTTGTTCTCGCAGCCCTCAGTGTGAGAACAAATTTGCTTCTTGCAAGACAGTACCCGAAGTTGGTAGTCTTCCCTAGCCATTGTCTCTTAAACTTTAATTAGTTACCCACTGGTTTAAAAATAATGGGATGTCCAAATTTGGAAATGAACTTTTTTTTTTTTTTTTTTTAAAGCTGCTGGGGTTTTCCTAAAATTACTCTTATATTCCTCGAAGAGACTTTGATGTTTTCATCATAATTTTAGAAAGTAATTTGGTTTTCGATCGACTCTGAGCTCTTCTGATTAAAGACTAGAGTCAGACAGATAACCTGGGTCTCCCCTGAAGCAGCCGCAGCATCAATGAAGCCGGTTGATAAAAGAGTGACGGGAGGAGATGAAGGTTGGGGGGGGGGGGGTGTCTTCAAACACAGCATGATACCTGTTCTCTGAGGAGGCACAAAACTAATTAAACATGCAGGATTCACTTTATTAATTACACCTCGCTCTTTGTGCAAGCCCCTAATTTTTCTGCAGCTCCGTTCAGACCGTGTATTAACATCCAACCTGTCCAATCCAATTGCAAGTGGCCTGTCTTAAGTACCTCTGTTTACCCCTGGCATTAAATGCACCACGTGTCCCTATCCAGTGCAATTCTCCTCATCTCTCTTTCAAAACTGCAAAATGGCTAATTACCCTCGTTTGTTTCATTTGTTTCAAATGTTCCTGAGCCTTTGTGTTTCACAGTAATTCACAGTAATCTAGATCGATGGCTAACTGGCTGTCTCCATGACAAAATACCTCCTAAAACAAATGGACTTAATGTACGAGTCTGTGAGAACAATCTGATTGATTTGCATTCTTATAGAATTGAACCAAATGGGCCAGTCCAGCAACAACCCATGGAACAAGGTTTTTTGACGCTGACTGGATTATATTCAGAGCTACACAAACAATATGTGGATGTCAATAAACTTGATTGAATGTGGTAGAAAAAAAATCACTTTCTTCTTTCACAATGTGTTCAATGTCAGGATGTTCAGTTTGAAAATAATCCAACAAAAAAAAAAAAATAATAATAATGTGACTCTAATTTATCAGTATTCTCTGCACATACAGCATGTTGATTGTTTCATATTCTGCTACAGGCACCCTGCAGGCAGAAGAGTGGGTGGTAAAAGGTTTGAGCTAACGGCTACTTTATAGCCGTAAAGACAACAGCGGGATAAAGATAAACTGATGTTCAACTCTTATCAGCTGAGACAGAGACGATGATGCATGAAATTTGTACAACTTCTGGCCCACTTTCTGTTGTGTCATACTGAGGGCATGATCAGAAAATGGTTGTGAACAGAGTGAGCTCAAAAATGTTAGCTTGTGTGCCGAATCTCTCATTATATGGTATAAAATCTTTTCAGGAGACACATCGGAGTCTAGGTGACAGTTGTTATATGAAGGTGACATTTTCCTCCAATTAGCTCAATGTCTGCCTCACAAATATAAAATATATAAAAAAAAGGTGTTAATTTAGATCAGAAGGGATGTGTCGTCTTAGTTTCCATGAAAATAGGGTTTTAACACTAATAAACGAATGGGTATGACAGAGAGAAAACACACGGTCCTGATTCAATAATATTTTAATGAACATATTTTTCCACGGTAGCAAACTTGATGGTGGATAATGGAGACTCCGTGTGTCTCAAATTTCTAATTAACCTTCATCTCTATGTCCTGTCATCAATTAGCAGACTGAGCCACAGCGCTTCCTAGTGCTGTCACTGCTTTTTCCTCCAGAGGTTGGAAGTAACACAACACAACCGTGAGGATCTGGTGTTTGTCTATTCTGTGAGACATGCCTTCTTTTATTTATTTTTTCGTGCATGAGATTGATCCAAGCTCACAAAATACCGGTGGTTACATCGTCTGTGACATTTCCATTACTGATTCATCTGTCAGTTATTTTTCTTATTTCTTTCTTTTCTTATTATTTTGCTTAATTATTTAATTTGGTCCCTGAAATGTCAAGAAATATTGATGGAATACTCATTGCAGTTTGTCATGCCCCCAAAATGATCCAAATGTCTTATTTTGTTTGACAAATAGAAAAACATCATATTTACTCATTTGAAAAGCACATGAGAAGAGATTTCTTTTGTATAAAACACCTGAAACAGTCAATTGGTTGTTCATATATAGTTAACATAGTTAATTTCAAGTTTTGTCTGCTCACCTGTTCACAACTAAAAAAACTGTATTTATATTGATATAGCATTTAAGAACGGTTTCATTTTATAAACTAGAACCTAGGATTATTCAACATATATACACACACACACACACACACACACACACACACACACACACACATACATATATACAGTCAGCAGCTGCTCTGCTCATTATTACCCTGTGTGTCTGTGTTTTCAGCTCTTCCTAATGAGGTGGGCTCCACCAGTGCTAAGATGTGCGTATAAGTGTGGTGTGTGTGTGTGTGTGTGTTGTGCTACACGTACATACCCATCATGAAGATGACCTTTGGTTTCTTCTGTTCTGTACAATAATCTGTCAGAGGGAGGAAAATCACCGTTTAACATGTGGAGCAGATCAGTGCATGCAAACATTTGTCTTTCTATCTATGTGTCTTTGTGAGGACCCGCATTTCCTCACATTTAAGAATTAGAATTAAGAATTAAGAATTAAGAAGAAGGTTTTAAACATAACCTCAAGACTAACCTGAATCCTAAACTGAAACCTTAACTCTCAAATAGACAAAAGACAGACATCTGAGCAGAGTCATGCTCCATCACTTCACAGGACATTCAATGTAATATGTAATGATTTTATATAATAGAGACAGTCCCCATAACTATGTAAACCGATTTGGGTCCCCACAATGTCAATAATACAAGTATGCACACACTGACGAAATCTGGATTTTGCATCTTCCTGCTTGTAATACTATTGTTTTTGTTGGTATTTTGGACAATAAGATGTGAACCCAGTCATGACAGCCTTTAGTCTCTCAATGTTTTTAATGTGGCAACAAAAAAATGAATTAATTAGTGTGGTTTTGGCTTCTTCTCTGTCCTCTGCTCCTGCTGCAGGGCCATATTAGCGTAGCGACGACTAGCTGACGAGATAAACATCAGGCCTAACTGCCAACAGCAAATCAACAGATGGGCCAGCCCCTAAATTACACAATCGACGCTGCTGATGCTGAGTGACACTGATAAAAACGCACAAACACAGGGAGCTGGAGGGAGAGGTTCATTCAGACATCCGGTGAACAACAGCTACATGACACTTGGCATTTACTGTGAACAAACGGTTTGTGATGAAATGCTGAATGGAGTCGGCTGCTAGTTTATAAAAGAAAGAGAGGGGGACAAAGTGTTCTAGTCACAGTGGAAAGGTCAGGAAAGTGTTTGCTTGCTCGCATTTGACTGGCAATCAAAACTCTGTTAATATGTAAACTCACTTTCTGTTGTTCCTTCAGCAAACCCGATTTCTGCCTCCTCTTCAACCTGGAGAAACAGAGAGATTATTAAGAAAATGCACTCAGATAGATAGATAGATAGATGGATAGATAGATGGATAGATAGACAGATACTTTATTTAATAGGTAGTGACAAGGCAGGTTTTTGGAACCATTCTCAGAATTCAGGCTTTCCACACAAATTTTGGATCCTGACTGCAGGAATCTGCTGCTCTTCAGCCTCTGCAGCATTTGTAAAGTCTCAGGGTGAGATGTTGGCTAATGAGGTCTGGCTCGCAGTTCATCCCAAATTAGTTACTGAGGTCAGAACTTTGTGCAAGCCAGGAAACAAACTCAAAAACAGCTTCTTAATGGACCTCGGTTTGTGCACAGCAGAGTTTTCATGATGCAAGCCTGAATCCTGCAGCTTTGAGACCAGAAACACTGGAGATCAATATGCGGTTGGCCCCTACAGTTTAGCCTGTCTTAGTCAGCTTGTTTGACGGTTGGATAACTTCAGAAAAAAATCCCTCCTTCAACTCATTTCCGATGTCAGAATAGGGGAAGTCGGTGTACTTTTATGACAGTCAATCTGACACCAACTTCACACTGATTGGCAGCTGTGCGGAGGTTAGACGGGAGCGGAGAATCATGCTTGATGCTTTTTTTTTTTTATCTTTGTTACACAACTGTAAGTTGCACTATTCACAGTCAAGGCTATGGATGTCTTTGCATCTTAATTCCTGTTTATAACATTTTAATAGGGGCATTATCTTTATAAACACCCCCACTCATGATGAATTTTTGGCTTTTCAAGATCAGGTCAAACACTTTTGAATGGGTCGGACAACATGTCTTCCAAAATTGCTCAGAAAGACCATGTCTCAGACACTGAGAGAGGGACGGAGAAAAAGAAAATGCAAAACAAGATAAACTGCTTTTGTAATAGAGACATTTAGAGAGTTACGTACACCTTTATTTATCTGGAGTAATCACATACTCTGAGCCTCAAGGAAGACTGAAACGCTCAGCAGCTTCATTCACTACGCCATGATTGCTGAGCAACAGCATAACAACAAACTGGGCCGCAAACAATGTCCAGTTGCATTTGGTTGAATATGTTTCTAGAGGGAAAACGTTTGATTCAAACACCGGTAAAGTTTCAAACATTTCAAAAATAATTTCTCCCCGGGTCTCATAGCTGCAGGTTTACTTTGTTATCCTCCTCAGCTTAGGCCATCTGCATCATTCTGGCACAAATTACCTGCTAATGACTTGAGTGTTACATTATGACCTCATTAAATCTCATGATTTAACAGTCTGGTGAAGGCAGAAAGAGGAAAGCATGCCATGGGATTTCCAGCTAATTTAAAAAAAAAAAAGAGGCTAAAAGTACAAAAGAAACTGTTAAACAGATGTATGTATGAAGGTGAAGTATGTGCGTAGAGGTTTCCTTAATATCCATGAGGGAGCAGTTTTACATTTGCACAAACAAGATGTTTACGTAAAATAGTCCTTATTTACAATTTAAGGAAATAATTCATCAAATATTTAACACTAAGATGCCTAATAGACTACCCAGTTAAGTGCAACCTTATTTATATTCAAATAATTAGAGGCAGACAAGGTTAAAAGGCAAACGTTAATTAATCGTTCGAATGGGAAACAGAAGCACATCAATCATTCAAGCGCCAAGTCGTGGGAGTATGGAGGGAAAGTCGAGAGCACTTATTGAGTTCCTCCTCACCAGCGTGTCTATTGGCAGTTTAAACTATTCAAGTTGTGCAACACATTTACCAAAATCTCAAACAAGCAACTATTGTCTCTACTCCAGACAATACACGTCGTGCTTCATCGCCTCCATGTTTTCTGTCACATCCCACCAAAAAGCAAGTGAACGTGTGAAAACTGAGCATCCGACATCGCATTGGAGAGAAACAAAACATTTAATATGCAGATAGATGCTGTGTGAGATGACTGTCTGCCAGCCTGGTGGGGACAGAAATGCATATTGGTGTTGCATATTGTTCCCATACTGAGCTGAGGCAATTGAACTGAACTTCAAGATTATATAATACGCACATATGACAAAAACAGCGTTGGCACATCAATGAAAACATTTATTCTCCCAAAAAGAGTTTTATCTAATACAGATTCAGTATTTCAAAGCTATGTACACAGTGTTTACAACACAAAACTCAGAGGAGGATCTGTTATGTATCAGCAAACAGGACTGTCTTCCTAACAATCAAAATTCTCCAAAATGTGAAATGTTTGAGTTAACTGCGTCTTTTAACAGATGTAGTAGATGTAATGGGATGTCCTAGGTTCTGGTGGGCCACCGGGCAAATACATTCATCGGAGAGTTGCCGCTTCATTGCACTAGTTCTGTTAATGTGTCCATATCTGACATAACATACTGAACATAGGCAGTCCAAATCAGTCATAGGGTATCTACCTGTCGAAGGGTAGATAGAAGGGGGACCCTAGAGAGCCTTGGTGTGTAGGTTCATGCTGCTATTCATAGGTTTAAGTGCCTTTATGGTTGTTATTGCCAAATATGCCAAGAGGTAGCCATCTGGGGGCCCATATTTCTCCAGTGGTTGCTGGTTGGCCTGTCCAGGCAATTCACCCAACCTGATGGCGTTCAGGCCAAAAGCTGTTAAAAAAACGCCAACACTCAAACAAAATTGTCTAAAACATAAGATCGATATTTTGTTTAGATCTTTAAACACCCAGGTGGCTCACACTAGTGTAAAAAAAACAATCCAGCTGAAGCATTGAAATCAAGCAGCAACAAACCGCAGCAGCTAGCCGCCACAACTACTCCCATCTGGATATGATGAAGTCATTTGTTTCGTAGTTCTACTCTTTAAAAGCAGTACACACACACACACACACACTATCTTGGGAACAGTAAATAAGACAAAATGACATTTTGTCAATGCTGTTTATTTAAAAGCATGACCACAATGATTTTCTAACCTTAACGACATAATGCTAACCTAACCTTAGCAATGTGGTCACTTTGACCCAAAAATGATGGAGACGTAACAATGCCTCAACCAAAAGTAATTTCTTTTTAAGCCATGGTTTGTATTGGTTTTGGAAATGGCAGAGAATCTCCGCTGTCTAGCCAACAATGACCTTGGATGAGAAAACACTGACACAGCATGCTGTAATATATTTAAGTTGGTTCGACCATACAGCCAGTGTTTCTGTATGTAGTGTACATTAGTAACACAGGATACCTACCTGACAAGAAGATGAAAAATAATATAACAATATAAGTCCAGTGTCAGAAGCCCTTTTCAGGCCCAAATACATCATATTGTATGATTTAATAAGTCTGGCTTTATTGAGGTTTTCTTTCAGGGTTTTATCTCCTGGGAGAGTTAACAGTCTCAGTGCTGAACTGAACTTTAAAACATACTGCATTACTCATTTATATGGCCATGGGACTGTTGCTTGTGTTCAATAAGGAAGTTTTCAGTATGCAAAGTCGTACGCAGATATCAGAAAACAACAAATGCGAACAGGCTACCGAAGAAAAACGACCTTCTCCAACATTTCCTTCTATTGCTGGCTCCTGACTTCGCACTGCTTTGACACTGTAATGGTTCTGCTCACAGAGAGGTCTGTGTGAAGTCCAAGCGTAGCTGCAGTTGGAGAAGAGTAGAGACACGGAGTAAAACACAGCACAGCGCTGCCGGTGTTAAATAGATGGCGTCAGTGTGGAGGAGTGTTGGGCGCCAACGACAAGCCAGCTTGAAATGTGGGTACACCAACTGGTGTGATGACTCAGGGAGAGAAACACATGCACAGCAAGCATTGCTTCCACGTGAGGGAGACGAGATACGTATATAAACACGCGCAAATTCTTGGAAAATAGATACGGTATGTGATACACACTGCAACGCATCTCAAAAACACACTCCTACATTCACAAACTCAAGTGCAAAGTTGTGTCAGATTGTAATGCTTTTTGTTCACTGATGCTCACTGTGGCTGAAAACAAAAAAAATCTTAAAGACACTGATTTGTGTGCCTTGGACATTTTAAACCACCGTGTAAGAACTGAAAGAAAAGACAACTATGAGAAATTTATCGATAGTAGGCTGCATGATAAACCAGCAAAATTGAAACTGGACCAAACGTCACATCATGTCTAGAGCCTCTTCACCAGTGTGGCTGAAAAAAATCTAGCAGAGCCCTGACGATGACTTTGTTAGCATCGGCACAATATGCCTCCAAATCTTCATTTCTGACAACAGTTCCTTCACACAAGACTCTCCCGGTGAGTCACCCGTATGATCGAATTAAACGAACTCCGTCTGTCGCCCTCAGCTCATTCTTCTCAGACCTCAGGACCGCAATATAGGACTGTCATGTCTGCCACAACGAGCCTGCAGCTGCGCAGGTCGGATGAAGATTGCTCGTCGTTATCGTGCAGAAAGCTGCAGCGTAACGTCCTGCATGTTTATCATTCAGCTCCCACAATGCCTTTTGACGGCGTCTGCAGATCGAGCCTGGAGTTAAAGCCTGTTAGACTGTTAGCTGTCATCATGTCAGCGTACTAGATTTGCTATGATAGGCATCAATAAGCTACGAAATTCATTAATTTGGGCGAAACTACAAAACTTTGAAGATACAGCTTAGACAGAAGCGGTGATGTGGAGAAGCTATGAGTGCTGCTGCTAGAAACTTTTCAGAGCCGTCTTTCTTGTCGCTGAATGTCACTGAAAAAACTGGCGAGGAAAGAATTTCTTTTTTCTTCTCTGTGAAAAGCCTTACAGAGTGCTCACAGTGGGGAATTCTTCTCTGTATATCTGAATGATATTCTTTTTAAATCTCTCTGTTCCACTGGGACAGCTGGTGTGTTGCTCCAGTCCATTTGTAACACACTTCCAGTTTGGGGGGGACTCTGTGCAGACGCTACAGTGAGGAGGGATGATGTGACACTTTAGGTGATGCATTTATTGCTCATTATTGCTTTCGTAAGACGGAGCTGTGACAGGATACAGCCAGTAGCTGTGAGCTCAGCTGCAGCTGCTCTGCCGGGCGGTGCTGGCTGAAGTTGTGCATAGAGTTATTGCTCAGTGATTGGATCTATTGTTGCTGTACCGTGGCTACATTTACTGCCCCAATTAAAGAAATCATTGGCTTGAAAACTGCTAAATTCCACCAATCAGCCACAACACTGACAGGAGAAGTAAATAACACTGATCTTCTTGTGACAATGTTAGTGTTCTGCTGGGAAACTTTTGGACCTGGTATTCATTCATGTGGATGTTACTTAGACATGTAGCACACACCTACACCAGACCAGACACCCCCACCCCATGGGAATGACACTCCTTGATGGCAGTCATCTCCAGCAGCAGCCAAAAACACAAAAATGCTTTAGGAACAACTCAAAAAAAAAAGATGAAGAACAGCACAAGGTGTTGACCTGGCCTCCAAATTCACTAGAAACTGATCAAGCATCTGTGGGATGATCCGCATAGGCCCCTGTGATCAACCCGAAGGCCCCCACTAACAACATCCTGTTTCCAGACAACACACGACACCCTCAGAAGGCCCATGTCCATTCTCCGGTTAGTCACAACTCATCAGAAATTTGTGACTCAGGTATTATGGATATATTCTTGGCTCGCTTCAGGCCGCTTTTTATTTAGAGTCCATGTAAATTGTTAAGTTTGAATCTTTAATCTGAAGAAATACTGTCCATGTAAACAGACGTTGTTAAATGCTGGTGACAAATTAGCTTTTTGAATGTAAAACACTTAAAGCTGATGTTTCAGTCAGGTATTAATGGAAATTAAGAAAAACGCGACATCAAATTACAAATGTTGTACAGCACATTGTAGGTGTTCTCTCATCATGAATACTTAAAACTTGGTAAGAAAAGATTGGAGGAAAACTTCCAAGCGATTTGCCACCAGAGGTTCAAAATAGCCGCCCTGCCCTGCTGTCTTTCTCCTCCGCCACCTTCTTCAGATCAGCATGCTAACACAATTCATCTCCGTCTCACATCCAAGGCCACAAACACGGGTTGACAAGGCGGCACGGCGCCATCGTTCCACTTCATAGAAAGTGCGGTGTCACAGCTCGCCGCGGGAAGGTGTTGTTCAGGGACGTCGCTGCCCTCAATGAGCCAGCTGCTGGTCTTTGTTTTGTTTGCACTCTCCTTGTCCTCGAGCCGCTCCGTGGGTTCCTCTGCAAGGATTACCGCCTTATTTTATTGACGGTGGAGCATTTATCCCGTCTCTGAATGAGTCTGAATAATGATGAGTAAGCGACATCAGTCAATAAATATCGATTGGTCTGTTGTGTGGTGCCAAAGCCCTCAAAGCCCTGGAGACACCCAGCAAGATGTTGGCATCAGGTATGAAAGCCGACTGTGAGTAATTCAATTTGTGAACTGGGTGGATTGAGATCAGACACTGTGATGAGCTCTGAAGACAACCATACATGGACAACAGATACCAACAAGTAGACTTATTCTGCAGTCATTTTATTTCATGTTCAGTTACTGTAACAGCGTGTCAGGTCTGAATAAAATTCACCTGATATTTTGTTAAATATTGGAATGTTTTTTTCTGATTTAATGTACAGGTTTGGCATCAGGACATATCCACAAGGTAAAGTAGATTTTCTGAAGCTTTTCATTTCAAACAGCTTAAAGGATCTTGATTGTAACACGTAGTCGCCCTCAGAGAATGCGCTTTGCTTGGTTTTCATGTGATTCATGTTGAGACTGATGGTTCCTCATCAGCCGTTGACAATATAGTCACAGCACAAAGCCCATATCACAGCTGTTTAGTATCTTCTAGATGTGAAAGCACAACACTGAGTGTTTCTTAAGCACACGGTATCTGGATTGCACTTTAGAGAGGCTTGGTTATTTTCTTTATTACTTCTTTTACACTTGAGTTTAACTGTTCTTTCCCTTTTCCTTGAGTTTCTTTGGGTGTGTGTGAAGCTTTAAAAAGTAATGCAAAGTCATAGATTTAAATTTAAAGGGATGAAAGGAATCAGTCTTCACTACACAGTCTCCTTGTTTAAGTCTCTTAGGTTTTGCAAGCCCTTGGGCTGTTTATTCCATTCTTCTTTAACAGAACCTTTCAAGCTTTGTTAGATTGGTGGAAAATCATCTTCAGGTCTCTCCAGTGGTATAACATGGTGCTTAAAGTGTGGGGTTTAAAATGAAGGTAACCCGTCACCCCAGTCTCAGATGGCTGCTCTCTGAAACCGATTTTCTTCAAGGACCTTTGGCTGCATTCTTGGTTCCTTCAGTCCTTTTTGTCCTGCTGTTGAGAAGCCACCCCTCATAGCCTGATACGTCACCTCCGTGCTTCAGTGTTGGGACACTATCAGTGGCTGATGAGCCCATGTGTTGGTGCTGGAAGGTCATCCCAAACTACTCAACTGGGACACGACACGTCTCAAGGAAAATCAACACAAACAGGACATTCAATGAATTTGGAAAAAGTGTCAATTGACTGTACTGTTGAAGAAGATGGATTGAAGCTTAACGCTTGTTACATATGTTCTCGCTCCTAGGGCAGTGAGAACAAGAAAAAAGTTTGTTCTGGCTAGATCATTTATACTTCACAAGAAACTCAAGTGCCGAATTCCAGGGAAGTCCTCGTAGGTCCCTCCCACTGCAGCATACTATGTCACACATGCTAAGCATTGTGGGAAATGCAGGAGATCAATGATGAGAATCACTGTTCTTATTATTTTCAGATGTCGGCCAGTTGTTTTGACAACCACGTCTGTCAGATCATGACATTCATTCAAGATGCACCCACACACAGTATGCTGATCTCTACCCAGGAAAGATTAACGGTCACACTGCGAATTTTTGCATTCGGGAGCTCACAGAGTTGGTACTAGCATTTCCGCTTTTCGGCATCAACCACGCCCACTTCCAATTTCTGACCAGTCACATAATAGTTGCCGGACACCACACAAGAAAAAAGTTCTGCCCGCTTGATGTGTCAAGAACAAGCCAAGAGGGCTGCGAGAACAAAATGACGTCAGTTTGTTCTTGCAGTCCGCGGTGTGAGAACAAACTTCTTGCTTCTTGCAGAGCATGCCTTTAGTCTTAATAGACAAACAGTCCAAAATCTGAAGCTAACTTGAATTAGCTTACTCAGAAGAGAAATAAAGATTTTAGTTATTAGATCATCGTAGATAAACTCCATTTTAAGGAGACAGTTGCTCGATAAGAGTTGACTCAGAAAACATGAAGCAGTTCCTTAAATAGCATTAATACCAGATTTGGACACTAAGGGTGTATTCACACCTGCCTTGTTTAGTTTGATTAAAACGAACTCAAGTTCGTTTCCTTGCTTGGTTCGGACCTTTTTGACTGGTGTGAATACAATCACTC
>JASGAT010366075.1:0-14350 GCA_030220025.1 Chelon auratus
AGCTGTGGTAACTAGAGCAGAGCTGGCAACCCGGATGACGAAACTCTACTGACTTGGTGATTAGTAGATAGGTGGAGGGTGGAGCCTCAGACCAAAACACAACACAACATCAACATCAGTTGAGGGCTGCAACTTTCACTTTTAAATGACAATATCCTGGCCAGACCACTGTTGTCAGTGATATAAGTATTTGAAATGAACATGATTTCTTTTTTATGATTAATTGAATTACATTTCTTACATACAGTTCCTTTAAAACTGTATTGAATTAAACACAAATGTGTTTCTGTTCTTTAGCCTGGCTCGACTAACTACAGTGGAGTTGTCAAAATGCAAGAAACAACACAATACAATTCAATGGAACTACAAACCACAGCCTCCTTAACTAGAACACCGTTCTTGTTCAACAGCTCTGTTTTTCTTTTCAACAAATGCTGAATACTATACGTAACCTTCATGAAGACAAGATTTAGTGCTGGACTTCTGAATGAGAATGCATTTATTTTCACTAGCGTCTGTAATGAACTGGGAAGTGAGTATATTTGTAATAATCCCATTTTAGAGCCATTCGTCACATTGGCACTGTTCAAGTTTAGGTTAAACTGACCTGGACTAAAGACACGGGAAACGTGCTTTGCCCTCTGATCGTCTGTGTTGCTCTGCCCTGCATGTCAGTCACCTTTCTCTGTTTCTTCTGCGGTTAGATCTGCAGTCATCATTGGACAATACTACACTTGTGAGTCATCGAGCCTGCCATGCTGTTTTCCTGTGTCGGTCTATACCCATGTCTATACACAAGGACATGGTTTAAAAATACGGCACATAATTCCATGCCCGGATGTTTTGATGCGGGGTATTAGGGCTGTTGTGCTGGTTTACAAGTGCTGGGGTTTGGCGCTTTGCTTGTCACCCAGAGCTCTGGGCCATAGAAATCATAACATTATAATGATAAACCTATGTATTTCTCAACTCTACAAAGAATCTCTAATTTTTACCTTGTTTTGGTATATTCCAAAAAAACTTTCACCGCTCATCCAAGTAGCCTCTTCAGTTCTTAACCACTGGTTTTATTAGGGACTTCTATAACTGGTGCACACCTCAGACTACAGACCAGATACTTTCCTATCATTGAAGAAATCTGTTTCGAACCTGACTTCCTTCTCCGCTGATTGGTACTCTAATGACCCATTTAATGTCCAGAGACTCCAGTCTTTGAGTCAGGTGTGAACGACGGTAAAACTTTTTGGGGACAGATGTTAAAACTGTGTTGCAAATTGAAGCGGATTGTATTTCAGTCCAAGTCCCCTGTTCAAAGACGGGTCTTCCAATTTCACATAGATGGCTTACTTTACAAACCGTCTAAAATGTGCAGATACTTTGAATAGCAATTCACTAGATAGTTATTGAGGGCGTTTGTGTTTGGGATGGAAGCGCTTGGGGAGGGACAGATGAGGAGAGAGAAGAGGGGAGGCATGTAGAGCCAAAGTCTTTGGGCCAGTGGACCGTCAAATAAATTCATAAAGTTTTAAATGGCTCTTTTTGTGTGCTTTGTCCCAGCGGATAAGTCCAGGGCTGAATTTGTTTCCCTTGCACACCTGACTGGAGGTGTTACAGTTGCAGGAAAATACACCCTCACAAAAGGAACAAAGGGGACTCAAACCCGTGAAAGACTAATGGAAAAATTAGCAGTATATGTATTAATGCAAGGCATAGCAAATTACATTGCATGATTCATTCCACTTCTGTTTAAATGTATTTGCATAGCATCAGTGACAATCAAAATAGCCTCAAAAAGGTTCTAGTCTCAAATACTAATATACTAGCAAATACGTAAAATCTCCAAAAAAAAGGTTAGCAAAAATGGTAGATGCTTTCAGTGGTTATATAAGTCATACAAATTGCTAAATCATATCAGTGTTTGGTGCCTTTGAGTTTAAAACAGAACTAAATTGTCCTTGTTAGCTGGCTTACATTTTCAAGGTAATTGGCAGGTAGGTTGTTGAGGTTCTTGGGGAACTTGTCACATTTCTTTGGTTGTCTCAATGTCACCTGTCTGACCAACTCCATAATGTTGAGATTGGGCAGATCAACTATTGCAGGAATCCTTGTTCTTGGAGCTTCTGGCTGGATACTTGGGAGGCAGATGGACACCGACACAGACACTTATGGGAATCCTGTTAGACTTAGGCTTAGATAGACTTTTTTCATCCACAAGGGAAATTTCTTGGTCAAAGTAGCTCAGTTGCACATAAAAAACACTCTTAAGAACCAAAAAGAAACTAAAAAGAAAGATAAAATAAGATTAAAATAAAATATAAGTAAAATCTAGTAAAATAAAATGGTATAAGCAAAAAGTTTACAGAATTAGCATGTGAACAAATGTACAAAAAATAGAGACGGGAGAAAATATAAACGTAGGGTGATAGTAAGGTGCAGTAGTGTCCATTAATATGAATAACATGGAGATATTGTGTTGCAGAAAGGTGAGTTGTTGTAAAGTTAGATAGAGTACGGTATGAAAGAAGTCCTGAAGCGTTCACTGTGGGAGCGGAGCTGAATCAGTCTGTTGGAGAATGAGCTCCACTGCCTCCCTGTAGTCCGGTGTAATTGTTTTTTTTTTAATGACGGCAGTCAATATAACAACAACAGTTATTTTGAACTGTACATTGAACTAAACGCGACACATTTTTTCACGCGCGGCCTCTGTCCGCTGTTGGGAGTGTGCTCACCTGTGTGCGCGCGCACGTGTCTGTGTGTCCGCACGTGTCTGCGCATCTGGATGGAAGCCCGCCTTGTGCGATACAGACAGCAGAGGAGAAATGTAAATGTGCGACCATGTAGAGACAGAAATGACATGCCGTTGTGTAAGTAAGATAAATATCAGGCTATTAGTTTGTTTAATAAAAGTGCCCTCAATAACTTCTGCTGTGATCCTGTGCTAAATAGAGAATACGATTAAATCAAAACAACCTGACCTTCAAGGGTGCACGGGGGCGTACATATACACTGCTACGTATGTTGTGGTTAGAATCACTGCACATCTAATTCACTATATTAAAATTGGGTATTTGGCACTGAACAGTGGCACTGGCTGTGAATCCTCCCATATAAATGTAATGTCCACATATTGATGCATTTAGCAGCATTATGTACATTGCTCAGTGCCTCATAAGATCTTTCACTGGCATATTTACATAACAGCATAGTAACAGAGGCTGGGATATTGCATAGACTTTTTTCTGCCTTAATTAGATTTGGAGATCAACTGTACATCCTCTGAAGGTTTATTGTCCTGTTATTGAGCCAGTATATTGTAAAAAACAACAACAAAATGAATAGTTTGTTTTGACACTGCCTTTTTACCTGGAAACTCACATCACCAACTCAGTAATTACCTTGAAGTCTTCCACTAAAGATAATAGTTCAGTCACAATCTGTATTTGATTGTAGATGTAAGTGGTTGTTCATTATTTATATATAATTTGATCCATTCTAATTCTCCAAACATTCAATTTTGAGTCTGCGCTGAGATTTTCAATTTCATTAGATTAAGGCCATGACAGAACTGTTACGCCATAAAGGAACCGTGGAAATGGTGTGGTTATGACTCTTGTTTCTCAGTCGCATTGTCAGTTACTTGTATAAGTGACCATGTGTCGGTCTTTGCCTTTATGTTCCTGACGGATACTAATAGTCTATTTTTCATAGAGGAAAGTCTGGTGACATTTTGGACAGTTTCTTTTCACCTCAAGTGTCTTTCCCAGATCCAGGGTTACTCTGGCATGAAGGCTTTCATTGCCAAAGGCATGTGCTATTGATTTCTGCAGAGGAGGCTTGATATTGACCCGGCCAGACACCTAGAGAAAACCACCGTGCCCAGCTGACACCCAGCTGCAGGCCTCCCGAGCTTCCTGCCTATTTCTGATGGACTTGTTCCACTATTTAAGTTTGCAATTCTGCTGCTATGCCACAGACACAGTGGTATGTTCTTCTCTTCTGTGTAGCTCACAGCGTTGGTGAATGCAGTTATTGTGCGCTGTTAAAATCCCCAAACCTTTTTATTTCTGGCAGAGCAACATCTTCAAAGAGCCTTCAGTGGAACATGGCAACACCAGATGCTGGAATTATCAGTGAGAATAAAACAGAATAGTTTATGCCGTGTGCTGTTACAGTAGGAAAACAACAGCAAAAGATCATATTGCTCTGAAAGCTTTTTCCAGATCACTGGACCCGCAGTGTTAATCTATTAAAGGCAGCGATATCATTACAGGCTCATTAAGGTTCAAATGAAGTAGTTTATAAATCATGTCATCTGATCGCATCTACAAGAAGTGCGTGTATCTCATCTTGACCGCCTTGTTGCTCCATCTCACTGCCTGACAGTTCTGTTACCAAGAATTATTTTGGATGTCTACGTGGCAAAGATACAGTAAATCCTGCAAATGTGGATAAGGACACAGGCAAATTCTGAGATTAAGGCCAGGATGGGCACAGATCAAGGACCACCAGAAGAATCCCATTAAGATTCCCTTATGGGGAGAATGAAGGATCAATAGTGTTTACCGGTGGAGGTCCTGCGGGGTCAGTGATTTGTGGTCTAGTGAAGAGTCCAGTTAGATGTTCTGACAGCTGGGCCATGTGATGTACCGCTGAGGTGACGCCATTTTAGTGACAGTCCTGCTGGATTCTCATAATTCAGCTGCTTGAGCCCACTGACAAAAATGCTGCGGTAATAAGATCTTGGCCTGCCTAGATCCATGGGAATCTTACTTTAATATCTTGTTTTTCTACAATTTCATATTATTTTGCTCCAGTTAACTGTGGACTAAAACCAAACCACTACGACTCTCCAGATTAGGAAAATCAGACCAAGCCTGTATAAAATAAAGTGTTAAATTCCCACATATATCGTGTAGTTTAGTTGTATTGCCTTGAGAAACCCAGGCGGAGCGGGATCCTGTTCTTCATAGACCATAATGTCATTGCTCATTAGAAGTGTGACCCTCCACTCTGACAGCCCTCAGCTTCCATGGGGAAGACACTGATGACACCATTTCTGTTTTTAGTCTGGTGCCCTACTTAACTCCCTATAGTATGCGTTACTCAGCGATAGTTTTAACCTTGTTATTAAAGTACTTACGGCTGACCTAATGAACAAAATCGTTTAAAGATATACTGTATGTTTGTTACTGGACAGCCATGGTGATTTACAGTAATGATTCAATAATTTTCAACAAAATGAGAACCTGGAACAAGGAAGAAGGGAGAAGTGTTTTTGGACATACTTGGACTTACTTATATTACTTCTATATTATATCTATATTTTACTAAATAGTGCATGAAATGAAGGGCTTTGTTAAAAGAAACAACAAGTCAAATGGGTAAGATTCTTTGCAGTAATCTCAATCAAAAACATAGGAATGGATGGAGCAACCCCCAAAACATTCACAAATTAGTGAAACTGCGCAATGTGTACAATGGTTTAAACAAATAAAAGTATATGTTGATAGAATCCACAGATTCTTTGTAGTAGATTTTGTGAATTGGTCAAATAGCCCTACTACTTCCTCACATTCTTAAGCGAACCCACCAATATGGGAGCTGAAATACTATCTCTCTCTGGCCGGAGAGATGAGGAAGGGTAAAAAAAAAACAAAAACAAAACAATAACATGAAGATGAATATTTCAGAGGGATGTATTCTTTTCTTCTGCTTAACCTTTGGATAATCGCCAGCTGTTCTTGCATTGGAGTATATTTTCATAAAGAGCAGCAGCTGCCATTGAGTTATATCCAATCACTTGACTCAGACAATGGTCTGCCACAACTGTTTTTTTTTTTTTTTTAAGCAATTAAGGGTAAGCATTTTCTGAGATTTAAGTAGTCATAAATAATATTAAAAATAAATATTTTTGAGTACAGGCATCATGACAGAGGCACCACATTTCCTATCTTAAATCTTGAAAGGTGCAGAAGAAAAACACTGACCTAAGACTAATCAATTATGAAAATGAGCTCAAAGACCTGAAGAAAGACAAATTCCTAAGAGACAGAAAGGACTACAAGAAGGGATACACCTACCTCTGGTGTAAAAACAATAACAGCACCAAAATCTTCCACTGCACTTGAGCAACAGCCAGCACACAACTGACAAAACGTTTGGTGCAAGGATACAGATTCAAAAATTCAATACAGACATACTGTAGATTATTGGAATTAAAATTTTAAATTAGTTTTATTCCTTAGAAAGCATTGTCTGACCTTGAAAGCCTTGAAAAGCCAATTAAATTGTCATTAAAGCTGCTGACAAAGGGGTGACATTGACAATGAAGTACTCAGTCAACTGCAACGAAAAACTGAAATGTGACCCAACCAAGTTATATTTAAAGGAGCTTAGAGTACTACTGGAAGAAGGCTGTCTTGATGATTGACTACATTCATTTTTACCTAAAATTCGCAAATGTAGACGCTGTCTGGAATAGGTAGTCTCAGAGTATCCAGTTTTGTGAATCAACACATCAGAGGTTTTGTATCTACTTTAAAGTCCTTTATTAAACACTGCTCTCACTATTTTTTCTGAAGATCTCCCACTAATGAATCCAAAAGTAGTAATGTGCACTTTATCACCAGCAAGGCCTGGACACATTTCTCAACATCAGACCTGTGAGAAAACCTTCTACCACCTCCCTGGTTAAGCTGGCCTCTTTGTACTTCCTTTTCATTTTTTAATGATACACCATACTTCCAGATCTCTTGCACTGCTATGGTCACTGAAATGGCATCCAGTTGTGCTTGTTTGTTGGTTACCTGGAAGAACAACTTCTATATAAACTAGAAAGGAATCCTTTCCTCCCTTTCTTTTGCACAGCCTTGTGCATATTAAATCTCTTGACATATTTATAACTAAAAAAGTACCTCTTTTTCTTATTTGTATGCCAAACCCTCAATCTTAACACACTTCTCCATGCCAAATGTTTTCATCCCCTTCCTCTTAAGAAAGTCTGTGAAAAGAATATGCGATGCTCCTGAACAATATGATAAAAATAAAGCAGAAATACTATTAAAATTTAAGGGAAAAAAATCCAAAAGACTGGCTGGTAAGTGCAGCACACAAAGTAGATTTAAATAGCAGAGTGGCTTCCCTGACAGTGGCAAAAGCCTCCAATCCTAAGCCGAACCTCATTTATTGTACTGCATTTACCTCTAAAACCAAAAACATCAAAGAAATAATTATGAAACATTGGCACATCCTTCAAAATGACCCACTCTTACAAGAAACGTTCAGAGATCCACCCATGGTCATGTTCAAAAGAGGGCAAAACACAACGGACAGAAATGTTAAGGCGTGCCAAGATCTCAAAGTCCCAATTGCTACCAAATCCATTCAAGGCGATTTTAAATGTGGAGCGTGTGTGAACTAAAGAACTTAAATCTTTTATCAGAATATTTGGAGATAAGTTTTCTGTTGTTCAGAATAGACAGCCTTTCCAGATCTTCTATAGTTGATGCAAATATGATAGTTTTATTGAATGCAAGTCTTGGAAGTTCTCCAACTGTCAGTCTCCTTGTATAGAAAATGAACTGGTATTTTGCCCTCACAATGAAGGGGCTTCTGAATGGCTATAAACATTTTGCAGCTCTATTGAGACTCTCTTCTGGTTGGCTATAAATAGGATCTTACCGGCTGTTACTTCAGGAATGGTGTTTATCACTGGTCTCAATGTTTCTCTAGCTGCCTTCTTGATATTGTGCAACAAATCATAGTGGTAAATAACTGCTGGATCAGTAGCAGCACAGCAAGTAAGGGCAAGGATGCTGGATATTCTGAGTAAGAAAGATGTACGTCTAATTTTAAGACGGGAAATGTTCACGTCGCACCCATAGATAGATATGGACAATGCGCCCCCACTTCCTTGTATTGGTCAAACTAGAATTCCTGGGATAAGGGCGGTGCCATCTTGCAAGAATGGAGCCTAAGTTTGTGCAGTCTGTGCAGTTTTTATAATTTCCTACTCTTATGATACTACAAGACTGCTTTACGGAGCAGTTGATATGGCAACTGGTAGTCATCATGAGGACACGTTCCGCTTTTATATTGTGAAATAACTGACTTAAATGAAACTTATTAGAAAAATAGAAACTTGAGTATGCATCAGCATCATATAAACTGCCTAAAATGACGGAAACCACCCTTAAAAAAATGTATTTGACATGTATTTTAGAGGTTTAGTTCGTCCCAAGTCCCATCCACTATCGTGGTGCTCTTGACCTATATTGCAGCCAGCCACCAGGGGGAGCTCTACTTACTTTGGCTTCACATTTGAGGAGATGTTCCGTTGGCCATCTTTAATATACGTTCTTATGGTCCCACCAGAGACCACCACTGACCTCAGCTCTGTTATAGTTAACTAAATGTAATCATATGATACTCAGATGTAACACTGACGAGGCCTGAGTTGTAACACAGTGGGAACAGCTGCCAGATAGACCTCCTCAGCATGCTAATCTGATTTCCTGCAAAAGGCAGCTTTTACCCATTTTACTGTACACCCTGCCGCTGAGTATTTTTGAGCATTCATGTCAGAAGTCATGTACATGAGTCTGAAGCCCCTATAACATACATACCGTACAATCTTTCTTGTATAGCAACACATACATCCTACTATAACGGAATGCTGTTGAGTTCAACAACATGAAAGCAAAGCAAACTCCCAAAGCAACCAATGTGTCTTCAGTTCTCTCTGGTGACGAGGAAGGAGCCATGTAGTCCACAGCACAGTCCATGCCCTAATCATGTGGAAGGACTCGGCTAGCCTTCACAGAATACAGAGACGGCATTTGTGATGATGCTTGGTAGGTTTTTCTCAACTGTGGTTCTGTTCAAGCCAATGAAAAGTTGGGGTCTCCTTCTCCTTCTCCCTCTCATCCAGTCACTTAAGTGGATAGACAGGAGGGTGGAGGGCACATTCTGCCCTCGGTGTCACCACCTCTCAGAAGAGTTACAAGGTGCTTTTGTGGCTCAGTGTTAACGGCGATCTGGGATCAAACCAGAACTGACAGGTTTAATAAACCATTCTTAGCCACAGAGTCTCAGCAGCAGAAAAGATTTCACATGACAAGGGTTTTCTCTTTCTAACCCATAGTATCAATTCATTGTACAACTTTTCAAATACAAATGGGCCAAATTGGATTCAACTATATTTGCAATTTTTGCAGTTGTGGCTCTTTGTAGACACATTTCTCTAATTGACTGGTTTGACTGTACTTAATCATTAATATAATCAAACAGATTTGAACTAAGACAAGATCTGTAAGCCCCTCACATTACCACGTAACCCTGATTTCTGTCAGGAGGTGAATCTTCAATCAATAAAAAGAAATGTTTAGAAAGGCTACTGAATATTTTTCATGATTTCTTTATAGGACGGTCAGTTGCTCAATTGTTAATTAATCATTTCAATCTAAATTGTTAGTTGGGACTTCTACTATGGGTGGAAAGACTGCCCTTCACTATACTGTAGTAGTTAATGTGGTGCAGTTTTAGGGATTCAGGGAAATTAGGAAAGCTCTGGTCCAGAGTCAGAAGTAGAAAGACCTCTGATTCTTTGCTGCGTACACTGAAATCAGAATTTATATGTAGGAATGAGAAAGGCTATCTAAACATCAAGTTATTCACAAGTATCTGTTTGGAAATGTCCACATGGACCACTGACATGGCATAGTCTTGTAGCAGAAAAACGGGCCAATGCAAACCTTTTCTCCCCATAAATGATGTATACATGAATAATGCAGCTATGAAGAAGGTCTGTGGATTAATGGAATGCATCTTACAACTCAGAGTTTTGAAATGGAATCGACCTGGGGTTAGATTAAACGGTTTTCATGCTAGGTACATTAGTCAATAATAGGTCCCTTGGATGTTTTCATTTGAATGTCCTGACTGTTTTTCACAACAGTTCTGTCAGAGTCATTTCTTTTTCTCGTGTCCATAAATCTACCGTCTCCGAGCGTTTCCCTGCTCCACCGCCGTTGCCTCCTCCACACACAAGAATTCAATCAGACTCTCTCAGCATGTTTCCCCATGGCCTTTTTCAGCCAATAAACCACTGCTCTCATAATCATCGCTCATCACTTTCAGTGTCAACACGCAGCAATTTACCTTTGAGAAGCGGTTATAAAATTCCATTTTCTATTAACTTACTCTTGGGCCATGAGGGGAGGTTTGCCATTGACATCTCTAGCAATAACTATAAATTTGATAGTCTATGGATATCGTACCAGGGAAGATTTGAGAAGATTGATCATTGCTCATCTCTCCTTCATATCATAAATGTTTGTGAGTCTTCGGGAGAACTGGGGCTTTTATGGACCAAGTTAAGTTTTACAGAGGAGTCAAATAAAGGCTGATGCCTCCTTCAGTAGTGCAGTGGACTTTGTGTGGCCTCTAGACCCTCAGTGCAGTTGTACGAACACCTGGAAACTTTGTGTCAAAGCACTGACCTCCAGCATTATGGAGCCTGAAATAATTAATGTAGAGTTCAAGCATTGCATGGGGAACACGGGCCTAGTGGGCATTTAAACTCTCTAATATAAGCTGTGTGAAGATGCAAGACAGATCCAAGGGGAAACCAGAAGAGACAGAAGGGTGGGAACAAAGAGAGATGTGAATTACAATGAGTTTTGAATGGGTTTGCTATTCCAGCACCACGGATAGTTCCCTGGATGTATTATTAAACTGTGACCTGCTTTCATTGAAGCAGATAGGCTATTTCAGAACCATGAATTTTACCAATAATTTGCTTAAGCCTCACTCATATAAAGGATAAATAACTGAGGCAGGCTAAACTAGCGGGTAAGGCAGACGAGAATATCAGGCAAATGAATGACAACAAACTACAAATGTGCAAGAATGTCTGGGTGGGGATTCCGCAATGAATGCAATGAGAACTAAATTGTTATATAATATGGACATAGGGAAGTGGCTTCACGTGTCTTCCATCACCCGGAAATGGGGCCATCTTGTTGTGGAAAATTACATTACATTAGATGCAATATTCATGCGCGGAAAATCTGTACTGTGTCCATACACGGATCAGGCATAACATTATGACCATTGACAGAAGAAGTGAATAACATTGACCATCTTGTGACAATGTGTTCTGCTGGGAAACCTTTAGACCTGGCATTCGTGTGGTACCATGTAACACCCACCTAGACCAGACCAGGTATCCCCGCCACATAGCAATGACAGCAAAAAGATACTAAATATTGTTGAAAATTCCTAGCAACCTAGTTAAAATAAACAACAAAGGACCTGTGTGTTTCCCAAAAGAAGGGCATGATCCTTTTTTTTTTTTTTTGTAGATGGCCCCCTTGCTGTCAAAACAAGTTCACATGAATTGCACTAACCTGTTGAGTTGCACCCACCACGAAAATACATGTCCAGTCAGCAGATTGGGTCGATGGAGGGCCCCTTTGAGAGAGAGAACTGTGAGTGCAGAGCAGCTGCAGTCTTTGCCCTCCTACACTGCTAGTCTCTGTTACATCTTAGTTATAAATCCAGTTCTGTTTTTCACAGTAAATGTGTCCCAGTCTGCTGTTCCCTGTCTTAGCTACTGCATTTCCCATTGCGCAACGCAGTGCCTTCTCTCTGTGTATTTCCTAACGATTAGATCTGCTTAATCTGTGCTCTGACACCTCACTTGGATATGGTAATAAATGTCTTCGGTGTAACATTTGCAATGTAAATTACAGTATCTAGTGGAGAGCTAATATCACAGCGCGGTCAAAGGCTAAGGAGCTGGATAAGCCCTTCATAGTGTGCCTATCAACGCTGTGTTCTACTTCAGACGCTCGTTTAATCTCCTCTAGCCTCATTTAACCCTGTGTCTCTTTTCACATTGCCAGGGCCACAATAAAAAAAACAAAAAAAAAAACAGGACAGATTCACTTGCAAGCTGGAAATACTTGTAATTGTGAAATCTCCACCATATTTCACTGGCTGATACTGTGATAATTGGTGTCCTGGCTTTTGTATTTGCCAGCTTTCCACAGTGTGTTTCATCCCGGGGCAGTCCCTGATGGAGATTATTGAAAATGTCACCCAGGCAATTGGACAAATCTGGATGTACCAGAAAGAAAATATTGACTAATATCAAATAATAAGACTTATATACTCTTTAGCCGGCATCGAACTAGACACTTGATAAATTACTTTAGATCATTAAATCCCATTAGCAACTAGGGATGCACCGAAATGAAAATTAAGACCCCCTGCGGTTGTTGTTTGCGTCATCACAACACCCTGTTTCGGCCGTGTTGTTTCGGCGATAAAAGTCTTTCGGCTGAAAACCGAAAATGCCCTTTTGGGCCATTTTCAGTGGCCAAATATTCGGTGCATCCCTAGTAGCAACGTGAATTTTACTTTTCTCCCCCCATTATCAGTGTACATTATGCATTATACAAGTGTCCACATACTTTAAGGCGCAAATGTGAAATTTACTACATTACAAGAGGAAGAGCCCAATGAACAAACTGTAACTAGAATGTGTTCAACAGAAATGGACAGAATCATGTGTTGATACTTTCTTGAAGACTGTCATTGTCTGCAAAACATTACAATTTTATTTATCACTGTGCAAATTTGCTCAGTCACGTTAGAGCTCTTGAAAATAGCTGTAATTCCAAAACTCTTTCCAGTCTAGATGTAAATACTCTCACCTTGCGTCCATCAAGGAGTGTCATTGCTATAGGGTGGGGGTGCCTAGTCTGGTCTTGGGGGGGTGCTACATGTCTAAGTAACATTCACATTAATGCCAGGTCCAAAGGTTTCCCAACATAGAGTTGTTACAAAATGGTCAATGTTCTTTACTTAATCAGTGGTCATAATGTTATGCCTGATCAATGCATATGGACCTACCTATAGATACAGAGGGTGTCATACCCTACCCAGCCACGCAAACAAGGTCATGTTAAAACATGCTCTAACCCATCCAAGCGATCACCGTTAGTATGTTGAAGTTGAATTACGTGCCTCAACTCCCGTTTGTAATTACCTAGAGTGAATAATAATCAGCAGTCCTACAGAATCTTGAGTAAATCATTTACAGTGTTTCTTTGGCTCAGCAGGATCAGATTCATTTTCCTCAGTGCATGGTAGAAAAGGCCATGTGCTCAACCGTAACCGTGTGTACACACAATGTGAAATATCTGCTCCTTTTCTAACCTACTTCCTCTCTCTGTCACCTCTCCTCCAGTGCCATGAATCAGCCTGGACAACAGCTGCTACCCACATAGAGGTCACTCCACCTCTCTTTCCATCAGATTGGTCCAGAGGATGCTGGGAATGTGTCGTGGGCGCAGAAAGTTCCTGGCGGCATCCCTCGCCCTGCTCTTTATCCCAGCACTCACCTGGCTGTACCTGTCAGTTGGGAGCTTTCAAGGTGAGGACAAGGTTATTTGATAATGGCCCCTGACAAAATGGTATATTGTCACCCGCGGCAGGCCTAATATTTACCAAAGTTTTGGTTTGGTTCTGTATTGTCCATGCGCTAGGGCTGGGCGATATGGATCAAAAGTCATATCTCGATATACAGCTCTGGAAAAAAATAAGAGACCACTGCAAAAGGTTTTGCTATGTATGTATTTATTAAAATGAACATTTGTGTTTCATTCTATAAAGTGCTGACAACATTTCTCTCAAATGTGAAATTGAAATATTGCCATTTAGAGCATTTATTGGCAGAAAATGACAACTGGTCAAAATAACAAAAAAGATGCAGTGTTTTCAAACCTCGAATAACAAACAACACAACACTAATATTTTAACTTAGGAAGAGTTTAGAAATCATTATTGGTGGGATAATCTCAATGTTTAATCACAGCAGTGTTTTTTATAATCTTCCTCATAAAATAAGATTTGGTTCAGGTGATCACCTGATCAGTGTCTCAGTAAGTAGAATGAGGAGGCTTGTGTCGGAATCGAACAAACACTGGAATGGACTGGCTGCCATAGATGGAGAGATGCTGATTTAAGAAACATTTGTGGGAGTGGTCTCTTATTTTTTTCCAGAGCTGTATTTAGGCTGAATATCGATATACGATATATATCCCGGTTTTGATCAGGTTTTTGAAGTATCCCATTTTTGTGTTTGTCCATGTAAACACCATTTCCCGAATTCAGAAATCAGGATATGCCCATTTCCCGATTTCAAGAAACCCGGTTTTGCTACCTGGAGTACTCCGATAGATACTGGAGCATGTATACACCTTATCCCGATCTCTGACGGCTGCCCACTGTCTGCGCAGGCGCGAGTGACGCCAAGTGACGCACTAGATATACAAACAACATG
>JASGAT010366078.1:842-47248 GCA_030220025.1 Chelon auratus
AGAACTAGTTTTATCGAAGCATAGTCCAGGGTCCATTAGGCCATATCAAAAAATATTCAGAAAATAAGAGGCCTAAGAGAGACTCTGCAAGAACTATGTATGTCAAAACAAAATATGAGACTTCAAGTTCTCAGTAATCCCATGCAAAATATCCCAGGCAATATATTCTGGATTATATTACCAAATCACTACAGTGTTACTCACAGAGAATCCAAAGGAGACGGAGCCGAGTAAAGTTATGTGTGTTTAAAGACAGACACTCATTATGCGAAAAAAAACCTTGGCATGCTACACAAACAGCTCTTGTTCTTGGTTTTCACTCTACCTTCTGTCCACTCTCTCCTGGGAAACCCCTCTTTCCTTCATCTCCCTACAGAATTGATGGAAACATTAGCTGAGAGCAGGGTAGCAAAAGCAGACATGTCCTTCGACCAGGGGAAAAAGCACAGGGAGAAAGGGAGTTCCCCTTTTTGACAGGGACGTGAGAGGAATAGATTTAAATCTGACATCTGGGACCTTTTATCATGTGGCTCCCTGGGCAGTAGTTGCAAGTGGTTACCTCGGAAAATAATTAGAGGTACAGTAGAGGTCTCATCCAGACCAAGCAAGAGACTCAAAATAAGCCTGCAAACTTTAAAGTTTAAAAACAGACCATGATTGGGTTAAGATTTAATATTTTGTGACACTTTTGTTTATTTAAATGCTTAACATTTTTTATCTATGTGTGAAGCAAAGCAAAAACAAGTCAAAAAACTCACAACAGCAACTGCGGTCCACTAGATGGAGCACAAGATCTTCTATGGACATTGTGAAGTACTGATCATCATAGCAAGGTTCACCCAGTGCTTCAGTAAAGTTGCAGTATAAACTTCAGCAGGGCACTAAATCTTCTCAGTGACCTTTACAGTTCAGCTTGTATGTGACTTTCCATTTCTGGCTTCAGGCAAAATCACCTTTACACATTGTGTAATAAAAAAATAAATCACACTTGTTTATAATAAAACCACAGAGGAAAACCATCTGAAGAAGTGCAGTATGACCTTACTGCAATACACGAGGAAGAGAAGGGAGCAGTGTTACTATGACTGATGGAACACAGGTTTCTTTAGGTTGATAATTTTGCATGACTACATGACAGTTACATGGCATGCTTAGCGTCCTAAAAAGTCATTTCATATGCAACCTAGCACAATATCTGTGCTATTATCACACAGCTTCACAATGCTCGGTTTGTCCAGCCATCAGTCTAAACCTTAAAGTTGTTCAAACTAATTTACTAAAACAATTAACATAATAGTTGGCAATTAAAAGCTTTACATCTGGTGAAAAGCGTAGTAGAAAGAGTGGAAACTTCTATAGTGATTATTCTTGTATGAAAAGATGGATGAACCCTCTGTGACATCATCCACAGTTGTTATGAATGGTGAAGTAACCTTTGGACACTGAAGTATGAAACTTGATGGGGATTGAGTGGCTTTTGGAGCCAGTCTCATGTGGCCATTTAAGAAACTGTATTATTGCAACTTCTGTGTTGGCTTCATTTCTCACCCCTGCGGGTCACAGCTTGGGCGAAGACCAACACAGGAGTGGACCGAATGGAAACGAGTGGGTTAGAGGCTTTGCTATATATAAACTGGAGTGGATGAGATTTTGGGAAAGTTTGAAGTTTTTAAATACGATCCCAAAGAGTCAAGGTCTAGATGGCTGAATAAAGCCAGATTTCCTGTTTTAATTTGAGGCTATTCACATTTAAATGGAGGGAACAACCTTTCTAATCTTTTATGGCTGTTCTTTTTGTATATTTTCATTAATTCTTCATCAATTAAGAAGGTTTAGAGTTAATTCATAATAATAATTTTCCCCTTATTGATCCCTCATGGGGAAATTCTTTTTCTACATTTGACCCATCCATTCATTCACACTGTATTGTAGTATGTACACTTGGAGAAGCGGCTGCCACTTCTGCCACTTCGGTCCCAAAGCTGCTTCTCTAACCACTAATCCACAGCTGCCCACAACTCTAGTATTTTCATTTGTTGCTGTGAACCAGCAACACGTGACTCAATGAACTCTTAATGCAAGTGACAACAGGCCATCCATCATCTGCAATAACAAAAATCCATCAGATAGATGTAGGGAAGAACTGGTTGAAGATCAGGATGATGTCAGAGTAGAGTAAGGGTTATACCCAGGCTTAGACTCTATGAAATGAATTCAATTCTAAAAGGTCTATCATGTAATAACCCAGCAAACCCTTCCCATGGAATATGGCTAAACCATAAATGTGGCACCAGATGCTACCTGCACAATTTTGTAAGGTCAGGGTTGCAGTTTTTACATCAGTTCTAAACAACTTAGTTTACAAGCTTAGTTTGATACATTTTAAGATGAAGGAAATTACTGAAATAACCTCTGTGTGTATCCATGGACTGTCTTTAGTGGTGACTCTGGTAGTAGTTTTTTCCAGGGACCTAATGCAGACTGCATGTCATTACCAAGCTGATAAGCTGATAATAACAATTTGATTGGACTAGATGTCAAAGTATACTCCTGCATAGTAGCAAGGACCCATGTGGTAGCATTTTCCTTAATTTCCCATTTTTGTCTTTGCAGACAACAGTAGCCAAGAAGGCTGTATTAATCAGCTGGAAAGACACAACCCATATATCCATCAACCACTGGCTTAATCTGCTCACTGAACAGTCCATTCCTTAGATCAACTCAGAGTGACAATATCTCAAAAACTAAATGAATAGATACAAATGTGTGGCAATGACATCCCACCACACAAAAGAAATAATATTTCTTCATTCATCTGTCCGTTTTCTTAATGTTTGTTCTTGTTTGGAGATGCTGTAGTTTTTTCTGGCTGCTTATCATTCTGTCAACACTGATATTTGCTTTTCAAATAGAAATATTAAGAGTTTAATATTAATATTTTCTCCTGAGCTTTTGTGCTTAAAACCCCTAAAATTAAACATGAACATGACACATGAAAATTCAAGAAAGTGAAATACCTTTGGACCTTCAGGACCTGAAGGGCCGACATCTCCCCGATCACCCTGTGGAGAGATAAAAAGACAAATTAAATTAAAAACAAATAATTTCACACTAGTTCCAGAAAGGCTGATAAACAGCAAACACATGGGGAACCGGCAAACAATCTTTCTTAAATACCAGCTAACACAATGGTAAATGATTTTACTTCTTAAAACAACAAACTGTGTGTTTCTGCGAAAAAGCAAAGCAACAAGAAATATGTTCAAGTACTTAAGAGCATGTGATATGTCAAAGTGAAAAGTCATTCACAATGAAAAATCAGTTTCTCAGTGGACAGTGTGTAGTGCAGCGCAACACATATTTTCTAGCCAATATAACCGCACCCTGTATTCTGATACACAACGATAAAAATGTGTGAGAAGTGAAATGCAGGAGAGAGCTCACCTTTTGTCCTGGTACACCTGGTTCACCCTGGAGAGATACAACAATATAAAGTATACTGTATATAAAGCACTACTAAAAGTCTTTTTGTTACATTGTAAAAAGTACAAAAAAGCTTGGTTGGGGCTTGACTTCAAAGTCATGCTTCCACTGTGATATTTCTCTGATTGTGATACTGATACTCCTCATCCTACAAGCCATTACAGTATGAATAACTTCCTGCTGTGACTCTCATTTCGTTTTCCACAGTGAGAGGCGTTTACAGCACTCTGCATGCTCTCGTGACCTCGAAATGTGCATTCCTCCTTTTAAATAATCTGTGACAATTAATGCATCATGTGGAGATCTGCTTCAAAGGGAACACTGAGATGTGCAGCATTTTTGTTATGTAGGTGGGGTTGATCTGAACGTCACAGCAGCTGCACAGAGGCCGAGTGGAAAGATTTTGACGTGATCCCTTTTCCATGTGGTTTGTTTTATTTGGGCCAGAGAGTGTTTGTCGGAGATGGCCCTACAGTCAGCATGAGAGGCCACAGTGATGCAAATCAATATTTTTCGGGCTTGCAAATTTTCTGGCCAAGAAAGGAACTTTATTCACCTTCAGTCCTGGTAAAAGCTGCAACAAGAATGCAGAAATCACAAGAAGGTTATGGTCACACCATCAAAAATTAGAAGTTTCTAGAAAGGTGAAGAACCACTGAACTATTTCTTACCCTTGGGTCTTTCCCTGGCTTGCCTGGCTCCCCAGGCTTACCCTGTTTGAAAAAAATAAAAACTCACTAACTCTACAAACTTAATTGGAATACCACTTTTCCAATGCCATTTAAATCTGCAAACTATAAATTGTATTGATATAACAAGGTCACAACAACAAAGTTTAAAGACAACATTCCCCACACTAAAGTATTTAGTGGTTGCTGGGTGGACTGGCAGTTTCAGTCTCAGGTCGCAATGTGGAATTGGTGTCAGCTTTGAAACCACTGAAACACAGAGAGCAGCATGGACCAATAGGATTCCTGAGTGGCTCTAAAGGTAAAAGTATACAGTCGCTACACTTTGTCTCTGTATCCTTGCATTCTAGCATTGCATTCCTGGCATTCTTTAGTACCTAGGTCTAACCAGTTTTATGATCCATCCATACTGCCAGATTGTTGGGTTAGGGTTAGGGTTAGGGTCTACACAATTCTTCCATCCCATCATTATCTTTACTTTTGTGATCCAACTCACAACTACTTTACACATTGACTGGCCAGTGGAGTTGAGACACCATTGAGAGAATGATAGAATGAAAACTTGAAATCATATTCAGCATTTAGAATTAATGGCCTTAGATTCAACTCGATGAATAGACATACAATTTGGAGACATGGAAACACATGACGTACCACTGATGAAAACAAAGTTCTGGTAAAAAGGAGGTTAATGTCAGTGTTTGGTGTTTGGATGTCTGTCCAACCACCTCTACATACAATGACAAACTAACAGACACAAATAAATTCAAAGTAAACTCATACTGGGACTCACCGGTGAGCCACTGGCTCCATCTAGACCTGGGCTCCCCGGAAGTCCAGGAGGTCCTGGAGGTCCTGGGGGTCCCTGCGCTCCAGGCTCGCCCTGCTAAGAGACCATCCGTTATAACCTGTCAATCTGGGGTGAGCTTTGCCGCACTGGCCATGCCGACACAACATTACACTGCAACAAATGCAACAGGGAGTAGTGGGCGGGGGGAGAGGAAGGTTAGCTAGGGAGCAAGACAGGTGGTTTTAATGCCTGAGCACAAAGATTCATTCTTGACCTTAGGAAAATACATCTGTTATAAAACACTCTAAACTCAAGATTATCTTACTGGCTTTTCTGGGCATTTGAACATATCCAATATCCACCAAGGAATGGAACTTGCAGGTGTGATATGATCAAGGGTCCTTGTGACAAGGTCAATGAATATGAGCCCAAAACTGCTGAAGCATCAACTAGAAATGACCTGCATAACTTTCACTCACTCCTGGTTGATGACTCTGACCCCTTCCTTGTCGCTATTGACACCTGACCAAGTTCCATTTGCTGAAGAAGGCTAGTGAAGTTCCAGAGAAAGCTAGGAAGTGCACCTTCAGTTTAGAACATTTTCAAATAGATGTGGTTATAATGCTGTGTCTTCTCAGTGGTTATATTTGCTTAAGGAGAAGGCAGTGGGTGAGAAATGACACTGCTGTATATTTTATCTTTCATTTTTGATGAGCCATACTGAATGAAGACTAGAAGTCCTGGATTTCTCACTAATACAGATGCTTATTGCTAACAGTATGATACTGATCCCTCTTGAGGCCCCTTTTAAATAAACATGTCTTCATGTGGTTATACTGAGCACTGCCCACTGACTGACAGGGGGCTGAGGAAGATTACAAACCAAAGCCAAGACTAAACAAAATCGAAGAAAGGAAATTTACAAGAACAGGATATGAAGAGGAATCTATGTGCCTGGTTACTACAAACCACTACAGTATATGTATTTATAAATAAATATTATGCTGCAGTTAAAGAATTAATTTGCTCATGTGGTCTGACTGTCAGTGTCACTGCTGAAAATTGGCTTATTCAAAACTTTTATTTTAATATCTCATAATAATTTGAATATCGTGGCACATTTCTAGACATTTTCAGCTATTTTAGTTTATTACTATTATCACCACCTAGTGCAAAATGTTTGCATTGTTATTTGCTACATGAGCTTCACATTTGCATACAAATTAGTAATGCATAGTGATGCAACTGAGTGTAACATGTAGGAATGATGGCTGCACAAAGATGCTATAACTGTAAAGAACTGTTTTTTTAAAAAAAATAATTTATACTGCAGTGTGTAGTGGAAGTTGAATATATCGTATTTGGTGAATCTACTTTACATACTTAACATGTATTTGTGTTTGTTTCCTTTTTTCCATTTACTCCCTCCATCTAAAACTACAAGAAATAGTTTCATTTTCATTAAATATTTATGCTTTATCTAAAGCTTTAGATAAAATACAATGGGGATTGCAGGGAAGCAGAAAACCTTTTGTTTTGCATTTTGTCGTTTTGATTTCTTGTTGCATGGACAGAAAAAGACCTTTAGCTTTCAATCTGACAAAACATTCGGAAGCAGTAGCAGCCAAAAGTCGGTTAATTACAGCATGATGGCCAAGAAGAGTGGGGAGGTTTTGGCAACGGATGACGGCGGCTGGAAGACACAGCAGGCAGAAAGGTGGGGGCAATATAGGGGGCAGAGAGAATTGTACCTTCAGGCGTTTTAAGATTAGAGGGCTTATTGAGGGCATGTTGCGCACAGTGATGGGCAACATCTGCCAGGGGGTGTCACAAAGCACAGGTGGCCAGCGGTGAAAAAAGGTCACAGGGCAAAGGTCACCAGGATGCCAAACAGGGTAGAACCAGGAAAATTGTGGTAGAAGGGGGGAGGGGAATGGAGGAAAAAGAGAAACAGTACATGACAGTGAAAAGCAAGGAAATGGGAAGTCAAACAAGAGAAAAAAGAAAACAAGGTTGAAGAAAGGAAAGACAAAAAGAGGCGTCAGCACAGCAAACTATGGACCTGGAGTGGCAAAACGGTTGATGTACTGTGATACATCTTGTCTTCAATATTCAATTCCTGTTATTCTAATGTAGAGTTTCTTGCAAAATATTAAGCTTTCTCTGTTCAGGATTTCTGTGCATTAATGCGTCCATTAACAGTAAACCAGGCCCCTAGATTGCAGAAACTTTGCAGGAGCAGAGGTAGGTGCCAGTCTTGCCACAAAGAGAGTACAGCAGAATAATTACAGCGCACATCCAGACTTACTGTGGCCAACTGTCCAACACAGGGCTGTACAATACGCCGCTTCTGTTGAGATGACCAGCATGGTCAGATACAAGTTTAACAGAGGCCAGTACAGGTAAATTCCCACTGTTAGCTAGGTTATGTTCTTCAGACCCCCAGAACCTCTTGAATGCAACTTGCCTACTTTTTCATTTCGTACATATTTCCAAAACAACAGTTTAATGCAAAGATTGCCTTCACCCTGTACATTAAACACAAAAAGTATCCATATCATTACTAATTCCATATTACTTATTTCAGGTTTGTTTCAGATCTTTTTTTTTTTTAAATCATATCAATCCCACTAGATGTCTTGAAGGTCAAAAATAGCAATAGTGCTGTTTCTATGGAAATATATACAGTTTGTTAAGAGTAAAATATAAGTAGGGGTACAAATCTTGTAAAAGTAGGCAAGTCGGCTATTTTGTCCCTTACTCATTTCCAGCGACCCACCACAATAAACAGGTTTACATGTATAGAAATCAAGGGCTGCCAATATCAGAGCGAAATAATACAATCTGATTAGTGAAAACATTAAATCGATTATCTGAATATCTAAACATAAAAAGTCAAAGGGATGAAAAGGGGGTGTGTGGAGTAGGACTGCAGATGTGTCATTTTTATTTATGTATATCATTTTTATACTACCATTTTACTTTACTTTTAGTATTGTCACATGTACTTTTTACCAACGTTATCCAACGCGCAACTGTTTAAAAACAAAAAAAAGTTTTCGAGAGTAGATTTTTTTTCAGTTCAGTTATTTCATTTTAATATTGGCCTCCCTGTGATTCTGTAGAATGTATAGTTAATCTTAATTTCAATAAGAGAAATTGCAGGTACATTACTGTCACCTATGCTAATTGTCTTTTCTGAAAGAGTCACTTGGAAATCAGTGTGCAACCAAATCAGTAAACCTCTTTTGTTACAAAATGCTTTTTTCTTTGGGTGGAAAGCAGAGGGTTGAGGAGTGCCTTTGTTGAATAGCATTGGCTCTCTTTGCAGCACGACTTGATGACACCCCCACTGATCTGTATCAGGGTGTTTGGAGGCACCCACAAACCTTCAACGTCAGAGCCTGACTGGAGCGCATGGCAGCCAGGGTTTTCAGAGGAAGATCCTGCACAAAGAGGCCCTACACACCAGGGAAGTGGTCATTTCAGTGCTGGTAATGATATGATGGCAGTACAGAACTAGAGTCAGGATGTGATTAGCCCACGTTGGCTAAAAGCCTGGAAACAGCTAGCTAAGCTAGGTTAACCACATCCTGACTCACTCTGTATGAACTGCACAGATATTAGCGATGGGGCCCCTGCTTGCTTACACAATAAGTATTTGTTGTCCTTGCTGGCTTTGTCCTGAAAGGCTTAGAAACTTTTTACCTCACAAATAGCAACCCTCTACCCCCATAGGTCTCGCTATAGGACTGAGCATACATTCTGAAGGGGCCTGAGGCTGATGGCTACGCCGGCAAAAAACATCAAACTCAACTGATTTCATCTCAAGTCAGTTTATCTCTTGGTTCCTCTTTCTCTAAATGTCTTAATCTCAATTGTATTTAATCAAAGCATTTACTATCCAGAGATGTATATCGCAAAAATAAAATAAAAACCTGTAGCAAATGTTTATCATGAAAAAATAACTTAATGAAAAGGAGATTAATCACTATTATTCTTGGCACCCCTGCACGAAGGCTCTTATCACATCTGACTGTATGCTCCAGCAAGTTGCCCTGTTACCCCAGACAAAGTACTGCAGCACTCTCCGCCTGACACCAATTACTATGCTACCTACTATACTATGTGTCAAACTTCCGCAGTAATTTCTCATTACCAACTTACCAACCCTTTTTATTCTGTTGTGATAAAACAGTTAGATGTCATATTAAACATTTTAGGATGGATAACAATGCAGATTCAGTTTGTGACATATTAACACTATAGATTTGCTCAAATCATTGTTGAATTTTAGAATAAACATGGATCTCAGCGAAACAGTAATGAGAAAGAATTACTACAATAATGTTTTCTTACCCGATGTGTGTAGTCACCACATACACCCTGGAGGGAACAGAAAAAAAATAAGAAATAAGAATACTACGATGAGTAGATGTATTCTCGTGTTTTCACACTCATTTGTGCAAATTCAAATGGATAGCACACACGAACAACAGTTTACTCATTGTCAGTGAGAGTGCAGTTCAGTTAAAACTGTTTCATTGGCCAAGTCTGGGAGAGCACCCAAATGATGTCATAGTAATCTCATCAGGGTTCCTGTTTTTCACATTGGCTTGGGAAACTAAGACTTTATATCAGAAATCAGATTTGTACATTTAAATTGTCAAATTACTGCCACCATTTCTCACCTTCTCCCCTTTGGGTCCTGGTTCCCCCTATAAAGCAAAACAACACCGATGAAGAAGAGAAGCAAGTGGATGTTTAGTCGGTCTAAAATAACAGTAGTGTTATTATCTCAGGATTTATATGTGACTTTAGAGACTTACTGGGAATCCTTTAGGACCACGCTGACCCTGGAAGACACAACAACAAATTCTGTCATTAGTGTGATTTTAAGCATTGATTTGTAGCTTAAAGGAATATTCAGCATGACTGAAAAAAATCCCTACAGGCTCAACAGCCTGCCTCTGTGAAAGCAACACCATGAATATAGATTTACAAGAAACCCCCTCCTAGTCCTTTACAATGCTCCCAGGCATTTGTCAGGAAGAAGACTATCAAACACGAGCCCTTAATGAGGCCAGTAATCAACATCCAGCTTTACTTTCACAGTATCCAACTGCACTTGGACTCCTGGAGATTTTGTCAGGAGCTCAACAGAGTTTGCACAGAGGCCTCTCGTCCACCCCTTCAGACCAAGAACTAAATTCAAGTGGGTGTGATAAAAGCCAGAAAAACAGTGGAATGACGCACCCTGCTACATCATTCGTGAAAAAAAGAGCATTTTATCCTGCAAATCTGTACTGAAGGTAAAAGTATAAGCTACGCTCTACACCACATCAGTGGCAATTGTTTACAGTATGCTCGGTGAAATCGTTTTTTTTAAACTTTAACTGATTTTTACCCACAAGAGAATCAGTATTCTTCAGGTGATTAATTTAGATTTAATTTAGTCCTTCATTGCCTGCACTTCAATGTGTACTGTATACACATTGTAAAGTAATCTTATTATACAAAATATTCATTTTGAAGAAAATGCTTCAGTGCTTGTCATTGTCAAGCCTAAAAATCAGACAGTTAAAATACGTTATTGTCCCTTTCATTTAATCAGAACTCTCCTTACTTACACTGACCAGAGTGTGGCTAACAGCTGTCCTCTGTCCCAACCTTTCCCCCTGCAGTATACAACCTACTGCCATCTGTCTACTGTGTTGCATAAATCACACCAGCACAATGTTTTTTCTTACTAAAAGCTAATGTGATCTTAACAGCATAATGGGAAAATTAAAGGAATGCTTACCATGTCTCCCTTCAGTCCATTCTGCCCCTGTGTGAACATTAAACGGTGAGGGCAGGTCATAAAATAACTTAATGATACATAAAAGATAACCTCCACTTATGGTCCCTGGAAACAACTTCTTAGAAATATCCACAGCTTTCTTTCTATCTGTCTTTCTATCTTTAACCTTACCTCATTATAACAGTAATTCAACGTATTTTTCTTATACTAATGGCTAAAAATATGCTTAGTTTATCTATGCTTTTTATCACCACAGGACGCTGACATATGAGCAGTGAAGGAACACTCAATTATTCTGTTATTTCACTCTTTGACAGAAAACGGAGAAACTCACAGGCTTGCCATCCAACCCAATTGGACCCTAGAATAAAAAAAAGAGAGGAAGTTGTTTGAGTTCATTAGGAGATCAGCAGCTGCATCACAAAAAGCTGGAAAACAGAACAATAATTAAGGTCAACATGCAAAAGTGGTGTCATGCACATTAATTAAATTATGCTAATGGTTGTGAACAAACCTGACCTTCACACTATGTATCATGTAGGAGCAAACGAACAAAAAAACAACTATGTAATCAGTGACAAATAAAGTAAAAACAACAACAAAAAATTCTTCTTCACCCTAGAGTGATGATCTTTGATCTTTGGATATGACACTACTCTAGAGCGTTGTGGCTCCACTACTTGATCAGGGCTTCTCTAGAGCGTTGTGGCTCCTTACAAGAAGATATGGTATTAAAGTGTATTTGTAAGGATCTCTGTCAGTTAGCTATTGATTGTTTTGGTCTTCTACCAAAAATAACTTGTGTAATGTGTAATGTACAGGACAATGTCATCAGTACAATCTATGCCATATAACACAGCACTGAACTGGCTATACTCATGATGAAATGACGAACAGCAATTAACACAATTCACCACTGCGCTTGAAAATACAAATACCTCAGAATTTACCATAAACCAGTAGAATCCACCTCTCAGTCCACTACTTCGCCAATTAATTATTAATTATTTTAATGTTATAATGATTCATGCCATGATTCATAACTAGTACTTATTTGATGTGCTATAATAATGCTTTATTTTCTTTTGCTATTCAACAGAAATCCTCAAATGATCATCTATAGCCACGGTCTAAAAGTGAAGGTGTCATTACTTACTGGAAAGCCCGGAAATCCTCTTGTACCAGGTTGTCCCTAAAGACAGACAGAAAGAAAAAAAAAAAAAGAAACTCAGTAATGAGATCCAAGATAGTAGACACAGCTCTGTCCCTCAGTCCCTCTGCTGCACTCTATGCAGTAAGTGCTGAAAGTGATTTTAATGCAATGAGGGAAAACTTTCAATATGTGTTGGAAGAAATCAAGTGCTCTAATGGAACACTGAAAATAGAAAAAAGACAGAACCCTGATATAATAAAGATGAACAACAATGAAGACAAGGTGAATGAGCTTAATTAGCATTTAGCTCAGATGCTGGTCTATTAAAGTGACGTAAGACATTTAATGACCTCTGAAAAATGAGTAAAGGAAACCTAAAGATGTAGGGATCAAAGACAGCGAAGGAAGAAGTGAAAGTGACCAAATAAATATCACTTGGCCTGTCTAAGTTGTAATCTCCTAAAGTTCTCTGCACCTCTCTTTTGAATTGACTTAGTTAAGTTCCATCTAAGGTCGTAACTTGTCAAATTACAGTAGCTTTTAAGTGTTTCTGACTGATTCTCCCACTTTACGACTTGGCGCCTACTGTGCAAAGCTTCCCCTGTCATCTGCTATTCATTAGAAATGCGTATTACTATCCAGGAAGAGTGGGCACATACAAGCACAGAGTGTAGGAACCAAGAATTAGAAAAAACAGATGTGTGCTTCACTTAAGATGGTGTGACTATTGTTATTTTTAAAAGGAATATTATGAAATATATAAAGCCACATTGTACTCCTCAAAACTAAAAAGGAAAAAAAAGAAAAACATTTCCTGTTCCAAGACTTGGGATTGGGTAATAAAAAGAGAAACCATCAAGGCCTCTGTTTGACTAACACTGAGCCCAGCTGGGTCAGAAGTCAATTTTTCACTTTGTTCCTGATAAAACATACATGACTAATGATCACATTTAGGGCCAAATCTCAGTTCCTGTCTTCTCGAACAATACTGTTGTTTCCATACAGTCTGTAATTATATAGCATTATTCTACCATTTGAAGTTCATTGAAGTCCTTCATTCAGTCGTGAATAAAGACAGTTTGGCTCGGCTTATACAAACTTGAGCCAGCACCCCAAGCCCTTGGAAGAACAGCTCTTTCCAATTGTCTAGTAGTAACAGAACAGAAAAGTCTGTTGGTGTCTACAAAGCTGCTGTGTGAAGCACCTATCGACTAAAGTGCTAGTCATTAAAAGCGCTTGGCATGTTGGCAAGCAGCCGTGATTCGATATGAGGTTTATGAGGTGTAGGGAGAGATGGACACACTTACAGGAGGTCCTCTCGGTCCAATGATGGACAGGCCTGGTTCGCCTGGTGCTCCCTAGGGACAGATAGAGAGACAAAACATAACACAAAGAAGGTGATGAGGTGATGCCTTGCTTTTTCTGTTTCCTCTACAGCAGGGGGGTCAAACTCATTTTAGTTCAGGGGCAACATACAGCCCAATTTAATCTCAAGGGGCCTGGACCAGTAGTATTGGTAATAATCTTCCCTTTGTTTTAGTGCAAAGAAGTATATTATGAAAATGTTTACCATTAATGAACTTTTCTTTTGCAAATCATTTTATGAACAATCTGAAATGTCTCATGAAATAACGAGCACCGTTTTGGCACATTGCTGACATCTGCTGTTTAGTTCTGCGACTCAGTGTTGTTGTTATGTCCACCACTCTAACTAACTCTAAAACAGTGAGACCCTTAGTGGACAAATTAAGATTAGCAGTAACTTCTACAGCTAAAGCTAAAATTGCTGTTCTGTGATAGACTGGCGTCCAGGTGTCCAGGGTGTACCCTTCCTCTCGCCCAATGACATCTGATGAAGCTCTCAAGGAGAGCTTGTAAACCAGCCCACCAGATTGGACCCTCCGGTGGGCTGGTATTGACCTACGGGCCATGTGTTTGAAACCCCTGCTCAAGAGATACTCTCAGTGCACTGATGAAAACCTCAGCAGTAAAAAGCCACACCAGGAACAAACATTTCCTCTTGCGCATACATACAATGTCTCAGTGCACACAGACACGTCAAGTCGGTGTCCAAGCGTTCTAGACTGAGGATTGGTGGAGAAATTACAATTTCTATGGTTAGTAGGCAAAGAGCTGTAGCTAGTGAGCTAGCTACTAACATGCTAGCCAGCTGGGAATCCATGCTATTCTGTCACAGTGGATTTCAAACTAGCTGACATGTTTCTGTCAGCAAACAAGTAAGACAGTATGGCTGCTTACGAAACATTAGGTTGAAATATCCGACTATTTAACGCACAAGGAGTGCTACTCAAGATATGAAACTGTTGTACAATGTTTTCTGAGGTTCCATAGTCTAAGAACAATAACTAAAAATCCTACAGGGATCATATTAGACCATCAGAGCTCTACAATTTTGCCTGTGTGCACTGCCAGGTACAGGTAGTCCAAGGAATCACTAATGCTGTTAGTCTTTTCTTAGAGTTGCATTATGGGAAATGTAGAAGATTATACTGTCTAACGGACTAAAAGAGTCATTCTTGTAGGCTATTTGTCTTATTTCTGTGAGTTTATACCTCTATATTAAGGGACATAGTTAACAGGTTCATCTGTTTTAAATACTCAAGACAAAAGGCCATTTTTCTTTTGTTAACCAAGGTTTAGCTCAGACAGATTATCATAGATTTGAAACAAATGTCTTATAAATGTTCACATTTCTTTTTTATTCCTTCCTTTTTTGTTGTACTTTCAAGGGGATAGCAATAAAAATGGTTTTGGAATGTACATGCAACACATGAAAGGAAACCTCAATTACTCCATTTAGAGTTCAGAATGGAGCAATTGATTTGTATGTTTACATGGAATAGGATGATCTTCTGTTTGTCAGAATGATCAATCTTTAAAGTTTAAACATTAGACTAAACCACATTCAGAAACTAATTTCTGGCTGAAGGAGAAGAAAATCTCTGGAGTTAAGCATTTTCTGTTGTAAGACATAAAATTGCAGTGCAGTGGAAACGTGACTTGGCCAAACTGACTCCCCATTTACTTTTCACTTGTGGGCAACTTCGTTTTTTCCACATTTAATTTGTGGTTTCAATGGAACTTTTGCTGTCAAATTTCAAGATGAGATACCATCTACCATAAGGATAAGGATGGTCCGAGTGATCCTCCCATGACCAAGGTGATTTTAAGTTTTTCACGTCTATTTTTGGAGTCAGGTATTTGCTTGTGCACACTTAGTTTTCGGCAGACACATTACTCAGGTCAGAGGTTTCAGTTACTCCCTTGGATTTCTACAGCTTTAGTAGATCAGACAAGTGAAGCTCTACAGATACACTCATGCATAGATTGGATTACTTTGGTTGTGAGAGGTCAAGGTAACAAGGTGAAGCTAGAATCTCAAATAAAACCAGGACCCACAGAGAAAACACAAAACCAAATGCTGTGGACTAACAAGCAGTCAAAAATATGCATATCGAGTATCCCTCCCAAATTAAATTTCTGAATTCCACAAAGAACAATGTTATGTTGTTTTTTTTTTTTTTGCAAAACCAATCCATCATTTTACAGTATTTCTGTTCTTTCTCTCAGTCTGGCTCAGTGTGCCAGTCGCTGGCCCCACACACCCTCCCACAAAACCACGGCAGCCATTTGTTTGAAGAGTGCAGTGATCTGGAAAAGGTCCTTTTTTATTCTCCATGTGCCTTCCCCACTGTTCCATTCCCGGGGATGATGCTTCCCTCTAAGGGACAGCCAAGTCTGCTGTGTATAATTACTGTATTCCTTCATCCTGTCTTTCTGGCAGCTACTGTAAGAGACTAGCCACAGATCCTGATCACATCCTATTACGACATATTCCCTGCGTAGAAACAAGGAGGAGGCCAATAGAATATATCTTATACAGATCTGTTGAGCAATCCAAAAAGCAAATCCAGTGGAGCAAACTCCATTGTCTGCTTCTCTGCTATACACTCTTGGTGGTCAATTTTCTGTTCTTTCGCAAGTCCGTCCGAAAAAGAATGTGTTGTGATGATTGCTTTTGCAAATGTGGACAGCCACTTTTTAAGAGGATACAGATTCAGCAGGCTATATTTACAACACGTTAAGCCAAACATGTTGTTGATATTATTTCGACGATACTCTTTGAATGAATTAATGACTTGAGAGCTTTTTATGAGACTCTGCTCTCCCTGTACATATTATGTTACTGACACAAGATTTACAATAATCTTGTTAAACCAATTTGTTCATGCCGTGCCCTGCATTTCAAGGCAAAAGACATCCATTCTTCAAACGATCTCCCGTCATGACAGCCCACCACATGACGTTATGTCCATGCAATAAAACAGAACAAAAAGTTCATGTTAAGAAGAAATGTGTGTCCTGCTGTGGACACTGGAAGTGATAAGACACTTTAAGTGTCATAGTATTGAGTGTTGGACATTTTTGTTTCTGTTCTGTTCTATTTCACTCGTACTACCTGTTTTTCTATAAGTTATCCCTTATTTTTTGTCTTTTTTAGTTTACTTTCTGTCTTTGTGTCTTTCCTACCCTTTCGATTGAACTCACCTCTGTTTTGTCCTGTGTCTGTGTGCTCCTATATTAGTTTGTTTGTCTGTTCCTGGTCACGTTCTCCTCTACTTATGCCTGTACGTTCCTGCCTATTACTCCTTGTCTGTATAGACTGTTCTCTCTTTGAGTTTACATTTTTTTAATGAACTTGCTTACCATTGCAGAGCCCTTTTGTTATCTGTATGAGTAAGTTTCATGAAATTTGCTTTTTACAATTTACCCTGCCTTGTTCCCCTGAGTGCGTCTTGCATTTGGGTCGTCCTCATCTCGTACCACCCTGACTCATTTTATGCCTTTAGCTTTGCCCTGTATAATTGCCCAGTTGTATTGAACACAGTGAGACACAATGCAAAAGAACATACAAAACAGGGAACTCTTAAATAGATGTCAACAACTCCTCAGAACAGCTTTAGGTTTTTTGACTGGTGGGTTTAATGTAATCCCTACATTTTCATTGAACTTGCAATCAACCTTAAACAAACTAAAGAATGAATCATATATGTTTGCATTACACTGATGTGATCATTTTCAATTTGGATTTTATTGTTCCTTTGCAGCAGACACTGCTAACTTCATTGCATTTTTACTATCTTTGACACACTCTTGTAATTCTTGAAGCCAAGTGAGAGGTATTGGAGCCTCCAATAAAATTTGCCTTTCAAACCTTAAGGCCAGTATCACTGGTTGTTTTTTCTCTCTCAGCTGACAGCTCATATTTATGATACTGTCATTTCAGTGTGGCAGAAAGCCATATTTAACCAAGCAACTGCCCACTAACATGTATTTAGCACAATGTATAAGTCTAACAGCCATAAATGTACTCTGTTGTGACCTGTATGTATGAGTCCACTTTCTTTGGGGAGTCTTAAATTAGAACTTTCAGACGCTTATGTGACAAATTGTTACTATTGTATTTCACAGTGTAAAGAGTTGAGGTAATCCAACCCAGGTGGGAAACCATTTACAGAATGTGACCCTTATGGTGTTTAAAAATACAGATCCAAGCCCTACCTATAAATCACAAGCTACAAGTGCACACAATACAGTACACAGCTCTGCACTTCTACTCACCAAAACCACACTACTTGTGCTGATGGTAAAAGTTCACCACTGATGGCTTAAGTAACAAAAGACACTTGAACAGTACCAGTTCGCCTTCAAGTGGCACGGAATAACTACATATTTATGTGTTTCTGCTAAATGGCACATGTTCCTAAACTTACCTTCTCCCCTGCGTGTCCCTTTAAGCCCTGGGATCAGTCACAGCAGACACAGTGACATGCAAATAGGTGTGAAGGGAGGGGAGAGACACAAGAGAGAGAGGAACCAGAGTTAGAGATCAGGAGAGGGTTTGGGGCATGCAGCATCCTCAGGACTAGTGATGGTGATGATGGTGAAAGAGCTAAGCACCAGGAAGGAAGTTATAACACTTGCATTTAACACTTCTAACACTGTTTGTTATTGTATTGATCTAAATGTTGAGATAAGTTAAGCTATGCATGTTGCTAACTGGAAAGACAAGAGAACTAGTCATGGCTTTTTAATTAAGTTTGACATTTTTCACACTAATGGTGGTGAAAATACTAACACTAAATTTCCATTAGAGTAATTACCAAATGGATGAAGAAACAGTCAAACCTTATGGACAACAAAGGATATATATAGTGCCTGTATCACTGCATATGTTCTATACATATCAACTACCATCGCAGTAATATCTCAGTCAACATTATTAAACAACAGGTGGATGATAAATTATTAATGTCATGCTCATATTGGAGCAGACTTCACAAAGTGTCAATTCAGGGTCAAATGAAGTATTAATGAAGTAATAGCTCAAGTGTAAATAATCATCAAGAATCAAATTTCTAATATTCTGTAAAGCCACTTTATAAATGTTACATTACAATCATCAATCATCACTTTAAAAAAATATGTCAGTTTAAAAGTGAAAAGTGACTTTTGTCCCTAGACAAGTGAAAGGCATATGAAGCAGCTTATTGTTCACACATCACTTTCCATGTGTGCATCAAGTGCAATGCCAGAGATTAGAAGAGAGACTGTCTAAATCGAATGCTCAGGTTCAAACATCATCATGATACGACAAAGGCATGCAAAACAAGAATTATTTTGCCTTTAGACATGGTATAATAAATTTTGTACAAAAAGGTCACCATCAAAGCCTACTGAGACCTTAGGGATTGTAGTGTGGAGAAGAATTAAGCGTTAATAGATACAGTACCTGAATAGAAGTACAGTAAGTGCACCATCAAGACAAAAGCAACAAATCCTACTTAGACTAAAATTGCTTACTGATACAGGCATTTCAGTTAAATTCAGACGCAAAGAATTAAGTACTGAAGTTCTTTAAAATATTAAACATTAGATTCACACTATATCAGCGATCCCAGCCTTTTAACAATCTGATATCAGTTTATATCAACAATGATATCCACCGTTAAATATTACCTGCATTTAGCAGAGCTGAAATCACTTGGAATGTGGCCTCTCAAAAATAAAAGCTAAAATATTGTTGACTGCAATTCACTGTCCTTTTAACCCTTGAGCTCAATATATCCAAAGTAGATATTGATGCTCAGTAATAATAATGTGTCTCTTGTGAGGTGAGAGACTGTTCAAGAATGCTGGACCTTCCTGGTTGCTGTTGCAGCTGCTGTTATGGTAAAGTCACATGATTTGTAGTTACTACTAACGCTATAACTGGTAATTAAACATCATTGTACAATAAATGCCTGTTCTTCAAAATGACAGCAACAGTCTGTGTAATCTGTCCTCACGCTGAGGTGTAAGAAGGCCATATGTGCTGTCAGACACACAAATGAATAATGAAACACTTTTAATAATACTACTGTATCCCAGTATACATAACATTGCATACTGTGAAGAGCATCTCTAGTACTGCCCACAGTTGAAATGGTACTTGAAAGAAAGCACCAAGGCACTTGACACACAAGCCCAAGTCACTCACCATTCTCCCAGGAATTCCCATACTTCCTTTGTCACCCTATTGACCAATGCAAATTCAGAAGGGACAGAGGTCAATAAGACAGTCATGCTGATTATTAAGATTTCAGAGCTCTACACCAATCTAATCTTGTCTAATGAAACTGGATGTTGTTGTTATATCATGTTTATGAGTAGCTGTTATGTATGAGTAACACCGATTTGTTAGCACTGTTAGAATCCATCATTCAACCTAATAGGTGTTACAGCTGGGGAAAGAACGATGCAAAGACAGGGTATACAGAGTTTATAAATGTCTTAATGACACTATGTCCCTTTAAGTACTCTAATCATTTGGATTGTTAGTCGATCAGTTAGTTCATCGTGCCATGCCTAAAAGTGAGACCAGAGAGAAGCATGTCGTGGTATTGTGTTGTGGTATAGAAAACTGCTTTGAGGCGGCCATGCTCAACCTCCTCCAGCCTCCAAGAATACTGATAAATTTGAGGAATTTGGAATAAGGTGGAAAATATTACATTTGAGGCAAGTGGTTAGTGACCCCTATGCCATAGTTTTATGAACACTTCTCCACACTGCATCTCCTTTCACGCTATTTCGGATAACTATAAACTTTGCGTCATGTCAGAAAAGACTTTATTTCTAAAGTCTATCACTGCACCACCTGTTGCCCTTAGCCTCATTGTCTGGAGAGCAGGTGTCTTGTGAAGACAGCTGGTAAAAACCTCCTGGTTCAGGAGGCCATGAAACCTAAGGGAGTAACAGGGTGCTGGGTGGTTAGATGGTAAGGGCAATTTTAACTGTAGGTCAGGTCTGTTCACAAAATGTCAAAATGCATATCTATGCTTTGAATCTCTGATCTATGAGGAAGGGATTTGCATACACACTGCATAATTGAGTGAACTATTAACCTGCCTGAAACAATACACAAACAAGATTTAATGACTGAACATCAAAAGATATCAGAAATCAAAATGAACACGTATCACATATTATTAGTGTAAGTGTTTCCTGGGAATGCTTCTACTTGTTTAGTGACACGTTGTTATATGTGGTCAAATGTCTGTGATGTGAACATTCTGGTGTTACTTAGTGAATGTCATTGAATGCATCTCCTGTGACTGAAGTTAGAGTCCCTGTCTTTCTCATTTTAATCAAACTACAAGCTTCCTCTCTTCTGTGTGGACTGCCTGGAAGTAGATTCAGCTATTTTCAGTCCTTGTAGATCAGATGGTGTGGTATCTCTATCATTAGTTTGTCTTAAAATATTATCAGGACATAGCTGGGCTATTTTAAAAGCCTGCCCAAGGTCCTGATTTATACCAAGCCCCGCAGAATCTGGTCCCACCAAAACTGGGGCCTTTACAAAGTGCTGTAACCACAACATGCAACCTTTTCTATAGTAGGGTTCAAAACCCATGATATGAGTGCTTCATAAAATTCAATTTTATTCCTTCTTTTCTCTAAATTCCACAAGCAGCAACCATATCACTGCAGCAACATTCTTCCTTTCCTCTAATTCTTGTTACCTGAAAAAAAAAAGAGTCAACCAGGTTCTCCTGTCTGTACACAAACTCTTTGGATTGACATGATGCATCCCCTAGCCCCTTAACCTATCCCTAACCCTCTCACCTAACCCTGCCTAACCCTAAGGTTTACCTTAACCCTACACATAACCTAATTGTAACCTTTACTGCAAAGTCTACAAAGACCCTAAAAAAGTTGTGAGGTCCAGAAAAAAAAATGCCCCACAAGGACAATGTAGCCCACCAATGTAAGTATTCCACGAGAACGCATGTGCACCCATGCACACACGTTCTTATCACTAACAGGTTGGGTGCTATTTTTGAGCACTCATTCGTCCACATTTGATAGTTTTGCAGTAGAGCAAATGAATGCAGATAGTTTTTTGATCTAACCATCGCTTCAGTGGTTTTACACTATAAAGTCACATTATGAAGCCATATTCTAAGGAAAACACTACACCATTATTTTCCATTATTAAATATTCTCTTCCCAAAATTCACAACCTATCACCCTCATGCAGTCATGGTTTAATTTCATATGTTTAATCAATCAATCAGTCTCAATAAATCCCATATTTTCTTTTTGTCTTAACCAAATTGGGGTTTTCCAGAAGGTCAGATACTAAATGGCCACTTGTCATCGTGATTGGAACTATACAAGTTTGACACACTGAGACATATTGGTGGGTCAGCACAGGTGGCAGCAGAGGGTCAGAAGAAAAAATAGTAATGGAGATGAAAGAGAAGCAGATTTGGTCAGAGCGCCTACATAAGCATTGCAACCAAGCGGCCATAGCACAATCCAATGGACAGCTCGTGGTATTATGAATGGGCACTGTTAAAGTTTGGAAGCTTTAAGCACTCAGTTTCACTGCAGTACTGACATCCCTGATGTATCTGAGGAAATAATCTAAGAAAATATCGACGAATTTCAGTTCCATGTTAAATGTATCCTTAGGTTTGATGGTAAATTGCAGAGAGTTCAAGTTCAATTAAACTTTGTTTTCTTAAAATCATATCCCTACATAGTTCAGACAACGCCATACAGAATTTACATTAGCTAATATGTTTTGTAGTTTTTCAGTAGTCTAAACCTTGTGTCTGGCAAGGTTGTGTTACATGCTGACACAAGTGCCAAGTACAGATTCACAAGTCAGTTGCTGTAAAGACACTAAGTTTGTGATGGTATAGTAAGAGTAATTTGAAGGTGTCATGCAAAAATGAGCTTCATAACCCCCATCAACCCCCCATTCTTTCTGTCATAGTCTTTTCTTTTGTGGTAGTTAATTTATTTTGTTAAACACATGGTGCATGTACCCTTTCAAAAACGGGTAATACAAACCTTTAATGACCTTTCATGCCCTGTAACTTTAGAGTTAAATTACCAAACAAATTTTAAGTGAACCTGCTACAAACCAGTGGGCTCACAGAATGCCTGAAGCTTCCGGAGCTCTTGAAGTTTGGGGGTCTGGGGGAAGTCAAATGGTTTGTAATCCAACTCTGGGGAATCTAATATCTATTTTCACTGGAAATAACTAAGCTTGGAATGAAGAAAGTTATACCACAAGCTACCCAGGCCACAAAGTACAGCACTTTTTCGTCATGAAACAGCTTTTGATCACTGAATGTTGCATAGCCTCACTTTGATCAATGCAGCAATATGCAAGAAATAACTAAATTTCTGATTGGAGACTGAGTTGCTTTAAGTCCAAGATATGGGTTTGGCTATCACTGGATCCAAAGACTGCCACTTATTTGATTGCAGGCAGAGAGATCAATACTGCAGTGTTCACCATGTACACATGCAAATACTGTGGGTATTGACACACAAGGGCACAAGTTAAAAAGAAAGTTACCGGAAAGCCCGCTCGTCCAGGAGGACCCTGAAAAGGGGGTGAGAGAAAATTGGTACAAAAAGGAAAGAGTAAATTTTACAGATAAAGTCCACATAATGAAAGATACCTACATAGAACCAGGCCAGAATAAAACAAACTGGAGATACCTAAGGTGGTTACAACCTTTTTCAGCATACAGAAAGTTCCCTGCTAATGCAGTGACATGCCTTTTAAAAAACAGACATTCAGTAAATCCTTAAAAAAACAGCTTTTAACACAAAGACTCGTGCAAAGGTTGGGTTTTCATGCCGAAGGTCTTTGTGTCTATGCACAACTAAAGCTTCCTAACTGACTTAACTGACCTCACCCTCCTTGTATATCTTAATGCGGATATGACAACATATCGTCGTGGTGGCTTCCATCAAAAACAAATCCCAAGGAGTTACAATACAATGGCTTTCACTAATGAGAAGGTTCTAAGAACAAGAAGGAGTGCACTGCCAAAAGTCTAGTGTGTTTTGTTTTCATAGAGAGCGGAACTCTTCGGAACTCTCCTCTTATGTGAGCACTAAAGGGCACAATGCTAATTGTCAAAAGTCAAAACAGGAACTCTTAACGTTTTCCCAGAACCTGCTGAGGCACCGACACTTCAACAAAGCCATCTTCTTGAATTCTGGTATGTCACCAATATTCTCTTAATGAGGACTTCCTCTCAGATCTGTAATCCTGAATAGAAGAAACTCAGACATTCATCTGAGTTTACAGGACCGCAGCTGTAATCTAATTAATAGCATATCAAAACATCCATCAAAGCATCTCAAATCACACTTTGAGATGCTCTGATCAATTTTGATCATGCATTTTGTCCGCAGTTCTACACTGGCACTAACAGTAGGCAAAAATGAACAGGGCATGAGCTACTTATTAAGAAAGCTTTTTGACAAGAACTATGCTTCCAATATTCGCTGAAACTATTTTGTAACATACATTGTATATTGTACATAGTTTTTAAAGAGTTGTCTTGTATTGATTTTACTTCCTGAATCCTTCCATAAATCCTTATTTGAGGCAGGCTTACTATACATTAGAAAAGGTCAAGACTCATGTAACACTTGAATCTTGACCTTTTAAATAAGGTATGAAGTGATGAAACACACATTTTTATGCATTTTTAAAGGCTGTTTATGTTTCTTCATGACCCCTATGAAAGGCCATGGGCCAAAACGCATTGGACTAATAAAGCTGTTTCATATACTCCAAGTGTTGCTGGAGTCTTAACCTTTTTGTAATCCTTTCCTGCTCCAGGCACGTTGGTAGTAGGTGAAGTTGCGCCACAAATAGTCTTTCTAATTTCCCCAGTTGTCCAATTATTGCAAACTCAGCACACACACCTGCTATCTTGATGAATTCAGTTTAATGTCAGCAAGATTGGAAAAAGAAGAGTTGTTTCAGACACTGCACTACGCTAATGAATTAAACACTTCCAGTTGCATTTTGAGACTGCTAATGGCTCAGACTTCCCTTTATGGATGGGATTTAATGTGACAAGAAACAGAATTAGTATTGTAAAACATAATTGTGTTAAAATGAGTCCTGAGTATGCTTTATCCACAATTATTTGTTCCCAGCTTTTATGATAATTTCACTCAACATCATTAAGTAGTTTTTGAAACTAGACCTTCCCTTATGAACAAATAATAAAAAAACAGATGGAATGAATGTGTGAATTGTTTACCACTTTCATGCAGTACGGGCTATATCAAATGTCACAATATATGTGCAACTTTGTCTTTTGCAATGTCTAATTTGTGTAATTTATACATGTGATAGAAACTAACTTGCACTTTGTGGGTGATGAAGGGGCAAAGCTAAGTACTGAGCATGAACAAGCTGCACGTAGGTGCCTACCCATCAGGCGCTGGATCTCCAGGGTCACACTGCAAGGGGAAAAGGTCGCAAAATGCCGGAAGGAACCCTTCACCTAAATTACACAGTAACCCTCCACATGTGGCTCCCATTTGGTAATGTGAATGAATAGGAAGGCAGGGAGGGGGCAGTGAAAGAAGGTATGCTTTGGTCTTTGTACATGGGATGTATGGTCTAATAAGAAGTCATTTGGGATGTAAGGGGGAGAAGATTGTTTTACTCCATTCTTACTTGTAAAATTTTAGCTAGACACTGACACTGTTGCCCTAACTGAACTTGGACACACACAAAAAAATAACAATTTATCACCAGTGAATGAACTACTGTATGTCGTTTAGAGCTAGCTTGAACATCAGCAAATTCTCAAATGATATTCATTAATAGTGTATCTGTGTTTTGAGCTTTTAACTGACAGCTTGAGAGAGACTCCTTCTTGCATCCTGTTCAGTGTCGTCAGAGCGTGACGCTAATCAACTTTTAAGTGTGTGTTACATGTACATGGTCTGTGCAAGGGTCAAGCACTTATGAAATGAACTGTGAACAGCAATGATCTGTCGCATTTTCTAAAGGATGGCAGCAAGCCAGTTTTAATAGAAAAGAGAGAACTTTCATATCACCTAGCAGTTTTGTGGGTTTTCTTTTGTTGTGTTAACCCTGTGATAGCCATGCCACCTGGCTATATTGTGTGTACCGTTTGAGGTGTGCGAGCTGAGAAAGGAAACGGTATCCTGTGAGGCTTAGCAGGACTACACAGTAAAGACAATGAATGGGTAGAAAATGATATATACTTATTGTGCTGCTATGTGGAGACTTGTTTTCAGAGAGAATGGATGTGTTCTTGGCAAAACTGTTTTTGTAGCACAAATGTGGAAGGGTGATACATAAATTTCTCAAAATTAAATGTCAACTTGAGAACCCATGCTTGTTGACCTGTTGCAAACTCTCTATACAGTGTTGACCTTTAGAGGAATAGTACTGTATATTGCAAGTATGTTTTATTAGAGTGTTGTTGGGCCACAGCAGCATTATTCAGGTCAGTCTCATTAATCAGGCTCTTGACATATATTAAACTCAACTTTGGCTGAATGCTTTTGGAGTTCTAAGTAGAAAGCTGGAAACATTCACCCTCGTTAAATTTAAACCGACCATCCCATATATTCAAAGCAATTAATTATTCACAAGTAGTTTATGTAAAAGACACAATTTACAATCTAATTTTACAAAAGACTAGAATGGTGTATGAATGAGATTATCTACAGGTGAAGTAGAGAAAGTATATGTGTGTGTGTGTGTGTGTGTAAAATGTGTCTCACTTCGTTCTGCCTCTGTGTGCATGTACATGTAGTGTAGGATAACCTGGTAGCAGGTTGACAACATGGTTAGTTAGCATGAAAGACCTACCAGTGTGAAAGATAACATCATCTCAGCCGTGTACTACCCAACAACCAAACTGTGACAAGTCACAACAATACTGTCGACAGACAAACCACATCAATACATGGACATGGACAATATCTCTGTTCGCCCAATTATTTATCCGTGAGAAGAAATAAGTGATTCGGTGTGCTACTTATTCAGCTGCTGATCTAGACTGGGAAAAGACTGGGAAAAGTTGCAGGTTGAAGGAAACTGTCCTCTGCTGAAGTCAGATGATGACTTTCTATGTTGATCCTCTTGCTAAATTAAAGAGGCTGACTTTCTGTCTTATTTGCTGGAAGAATAGCTAATGAGGAATCAGCAGGCTCTCGTGTCGCTGAGGTAGTTCCAGAATGTCTGGAGAGGGCCACCCATGTTGTAAAGCGAGTCATCAGAGCAGTGGGAGATGTAATCAGGATAAGAGAGATGAGAGTTAAGGAAAGCAAACTGTGGGTGAGCTCTGGTTTTCTTTGACCATGTTGGGGCTGCAGTGCAGGCAATATCAGGTACAGTTGCAAGAAGTGACTAGAAGGGAGATGTCACTGTACGTAATGTAAAGGTTTACATTTGCGTAAAGGTCACCAAAGCTTTAGACACAACCTATTTCACAAGGACAGCACATTGGATTTTTTTTAAATCTCCATACACTGTCCATGAAATAGCCCAAGTGATGTCTCCTGGGAGCTTCAGATTCAAACCTAGCCAGATCACACGTGGTTTGTCCATCTGTCTGAACAGAGTCAGCCCATTTCTGAAATCACCATGGCTGCAGCTAGACCCCAACCATTTATTAGGACCCAGCAGTCAAATTTGTGCCTATATCTACCATAGCACTTTGAGTGCACTGTACTCCCTGTTACTCTGTCCACCTTTTGTCATTATTAAATAGCAACTGGGTGAATTGTACTATATTTTCACAGTCACCAAAAAACATAACATGTGGTTCCTGAAAGAAAATGGGAGACATAGTGTATAATAGAGTCATGTAAACTTTACCACTGCATCCACATAAAGCAATATGTTGTCATTGGATATGGGGTCAATATGAGACCAGAGCATTTACTTCACACCAAAATGCAAAAAAAAAAAAAAAAAATGAAATAAATCACTTTCCCTCTTTACGACATGCAGGTCACCCAAGACGTCTGGTACTTACTGGAGGTCCTGCAAGACAAAGAGAGAGAGAAAAAAGACATTTAGTTTCAGAGTTTATTACAACATATTCAAAGTCTAGCTTGTAATTGCCTCTCAGGGTTTCAAAATACTGGCTAAAAAAACAGGCTAAAGATGGGATGTGGGCCCAGAATTTCCCCTGGACAGTGAAGGATCCTGGAAAAATGGTGTGGTCAGTAATTCAACTATGATGCGCAACCTAACTGTACTGCTCTTCTGTGTCAAATAAAAAAATAAAAAAATACATTGCATGCCGTTTCAAAGCCAAGCTGTGACTGATGTTTTTAATGTAGTTCAGCAACCAACAGAGGATACATACTTTGAGGCACTTCCCCAACTGATCTTGATTGTTATCTGATAAAAAGTATTGTAATTTATTGCTTTTATAAACGGTGTCATGGTCAATATAATTTGGCTTTTTTGACAATAATTTGCAAAAGGATTTACTGTCAAATTAAAAACAGAGTGCAATGAAATGTCACTTAATTAAGAATATGTATAAAGTACAAAATACAAAATTACTGACTCTGCATAAGTATTCAAACTTCAGGCAACTCAGAGAAAAGGTCAAGTCACTGCAGAAATCCTGGAGTTCCATTAAATCTATAATTAAGAAATGGAAGGAACATGGCATATGTAAATCTGCCTGGACTAGACCCTCCTTGCAACCGTGCAGTAAGGAGACTACTAAGGGAGGCCATCATGACACATATGACTACTGTGAAAGAGTTAAAAGCTTCAGCGGCTGAGAGGAGAGAGACTTTACATAACACAAATGTTGCATGCGTTCCTAACCAGTAAAAGAGGCAAACAGAAAGCCTCTTCTGAAGAAAGTATTAAAGTTCGACTTAAGATCACCCACATGCACGAGGGAGTCTCCAAGGTTTACTGGAAGATCCTTTGGTGTGATAACAACGAATTGCGCTCTAAGACTGCTGTCATCATGCTGTGGGCGTGATTTGCGGCAGCAGGTGCAAGATGGGTAAAATGAATGCAGCAAAATACAGTGAAATCCTGGACGACAATCTGACTCAATCTGCAAGAGAACCATGACTTGGGAGAAGATTTATTTTCCAGCATGACCTGGAGAATACAACGGAAACTACGCAGACATAGTTTAAAGACAATAAGGTGAATGTTCTGGAGTCAAAGCCCAGGCCTCAACCCAACAGAGAGTCTGTAGCTGGACACACCCCATCCCCACGCAACCTCATAGATCTTAAGCAGTTTTGCTGAGAAAAATGGAATAAAATCACAATCTACACAGACTCAGTGTTATGACTGCAGCCGACTTGAAGAAGATCACTTATGTGATCACTTATTTTACATTGTATAGTTTTAATTAATTGATATTCCATTGTAGAACTCGGTTTTTTGTTAACAGTAAAGAGTTGTGGACATAACAACATCGAGACCCTGAACTAACCAGCAGATGGCAGCAATGTGCCAAAACTGCACTTATTTCTTTTAAGAAATTTTAAGTTGTTTCTTGTAAAAGGATAGTTCATTAACTGTGAATATTTCATAATGTTCTTGTTCTTCTTTGCACCAGAACAAAGGGAAAATAAGAAGTTGTCTTATTTATAGTTTATTATGCTATAATGTTACTGGTCCAGCCCCCTTGAGATCAAATTGGTGTATGTGGCCCCTGCAATAAAATGAGTCTGTTTTATAGGCTTTGTAGACAATCATGAAGGTAACCATAATAATACGCCAGCAATATGCATTTGTACGTATTTGTTTGACTAAAACAGTGCTCTGCCAGATTGTTGAGTTGCTTTAGGATCTTTCTGGGGTCAAGACGGAATTTAATGCTATGAGACTTTTTCCAAGTCCTAGCTCTCTTAGAGCTGGCCAGTTGTAATCAGATCACCCAGGATGCATTGAACAACTAGGGCTGGATAGAGTCTCAGTTGCAGCATGGCACTTTCAGGGTAAATGGTCTTGTATTAATAAAGTCCTTTTGATACTCAAAGCCCTCTACCCATCCACAAGCACACACACATTCCCCACTGGGGATCTGTCTTGCTCAAGGACACTTCGGCATGTGGCATGTTCCGGGGATCAACTGCTTACCCCATCCAAGACTGTGGACAGCAAACATGGAAGCAAGATTCCTGTAGCATTCTGGGCCTGCCATCACATTCTGTTGGCTGGACCCACTCACACAAGGGATATACTGTAGAGCACCTTGATCCAAAGGCACTTTGGCAGGCCTGGGAGAAGCAGGTTCAAATATAGCACATGAAGTGGCGCCTGACGAGGGGCCTCTGAGGCAACAGGTTTATGTGCAATGGGCCCAACATGAAACAAACTTTACACACGTAAACACGCACACACTAAATGGGACTTTGCACACCCGCATTGATATCATGTATTCCAACACTCTTCCTCTGCTGGGCTTAATGCTGTCTAACTATTGCTAACACCTGTTGTTTATGCTTATGCAAGGGTACTGCTCAGCTATGGCCGGAAATGGAGATCTAATATTGCATGCCAACTAGTAAAGTCATTGGAATTCCATCTTCTCTGCTCATGTTAGAATCAGTCATTCTTGCATGTATTTAAAGCACTGATGCAGCCCAACATGTAGGACACTTAATGGCAAATAATATGTAGCAAAAAGACTATGCCAACAGAGTTGCAACAAAATAACTTTCACCTCATAAAACCTTATAGTGAGCCACAGTAATGTCTCCTTTATTCTCAGTTTACTTGGCCTTTATCTCACAGAGAGGAAACTGGGGTGGTGAGTGGTTGGCTTGCGTTCTTCAGACTATCTCTGTCCTAGTGTATGGATCCAGGAATGACATGAGGAATTTCAGTTATCTAAATATGCAGATCCAAAAACCCACAGCCTCCCAACTGTGCATGGCATTCTCAGATTCCCTGCTACACACAGTGAATACACTTCTCCCCACTCTTGTAAACACACAGCAGTGGCTGGGGCAAACGTTTCGGTTTTTGGGTAACTGCCACCGAGAGATTTGAGGAATTGGCAGATTACACCAAAAGATGATTTAAAGCTAGAATAGCAAGGCAAAAATGTGTCAAATCAGTTTTAGACATTGGCGATATACACTGTGGCGCAATAGAGGGTTGAGGCTAATGCAGAGGCTAATGGGGTGGCTGTGGCTCAGTAGGTAAAGCGGGTTGTCCACTAACCAGAGGGTTAGTGGTTTGATTCGCCCGGGATGTGCCACATGCCGGTGTGTCCTTGAGCAAGACACTGAACCCCCAGTTGCTCCCAGTGCATGGCACTGGTGTGTGAATATGTGTGTGCTTGTGTGAGCGAATGGGTAAAGCGCTTTGAGTACCAATAGGTAGAAAAGCGCTATATAAAAGCAAGGCATTTACCATTTACAATACACTACCTGTACACAACGGGATATTTAGTCCTCACTCCTAATGAATAAAATACGCATTAACTGTAAGTATTGAGTGTGTGACTTGCAGTGACAACTTGTTAAAGGCTTGGGGTAGATCATGTAGGTCCAAAAGTATTTTCTCTTGGTCTCCCTTGAAGACAGCAAGGCCAGGTAGGATAGTCTGCAAAACGCCCAGCATATGTTGGGTCAGTGGTAAATTGTTTAATGTATTTGCTTGCTGGCTGACAGGGTATGACAGGGTATTCTGCCTCTTTTGTGTTCCACACAGGCTGTTTTCTTACATGCATTACCAAAACACTATTGATTAATACTAACTGGACTACATGGTATGAAGAGAGATCGAAAACCAGTAAGTGTCCAGTATCAACATCTTGTTTAAATATTCTATAAATACTACACATATCTGTTTATAGAGATTAGAGCGCCACCATCTGGCCATTTCCTGGGAAGCATTGGCAAATAATGTACAGTAACTGGGAATATTTAAATTTTTCTGACTCATTCTCATGGCCATTTGCATAAGGCGACAAGTAATAATTTTAATAAACTAGCAGAATCTCGCGATTACAAGGCAAGATTCTCCATGCAAATAAACAGTAGTACAGGAGTACCATTCACTTTTTAGTCATCAGCTTAAACACTACATACACTGCACAGCTGTCAGTGATTTATTACATTTGTCACTTGGTAGCAGCAGAACAATCTGAGAAGATGTGGCATATTATCACCTTATCACCTTATTGTTGAAAAGCAACTACAAAGATAAAAAAATAATAATCCAAAAGACACACAATTAAACTCATTAACAGTCATGTTTCTATCTCGTTTTTCTATCTCGTGGTTTTGACAATGGTACTAGTCTCCATAAGTAAGCTGTTTAAAAATTAACTCATAATTTATACAAGACTGTTAAACCCTATCTGTCCTTATAAATGATCAAGGTTAAGATACATTTATCATTAAGACCAAGACATTCCCGTGTGACTTTCTTAGATTGTTGATTCATTTTTTTCACCTCACCTTCAAGCAGAAAAGAAAACATTATGCATTTCTGATGAATAAGTCAGATGGAAATGAGTGTGTGAGAAAACTAGGGAAACCAAGACATTGGAAAAATGTAAAGAATATTGAACCACCAGAAAAAAAAAAAAATGTCTTTGGCTTGGATTTCTCCTCTGCCTCTGACACTGTAAACCAAAAGGGGCCCCTTTGCTGTTAAATAACGTCCAAAAATCTACAAGCCTCAATCATGAAAACCAATATATCAGCAAGCTTGCACCTCCTTTGCATGAAGGCCCCAACTAAAGGAAGAGCAATGGGTCATAGGAAGTTGGGAAGTCAGGCAGAGGTAGACGACTGTGAGGAAACAGAGAGCAAGCAGTTGCCATTTATCTGCTCTGGTGTTTTAAAATCATGAAGACTGATTCAGAGGTATTTGGAGTGGAAGCTGCGAGTGGGGTGGGTGGATGGGATCTGAAGTGAAAGCTTGAGGGGTTGAGAGACTTAATGGGCAGAAGCCAAAGAAGGGGCAGAAATCTGATTCATAGGTGAAGCCTATAAATAGACTTGAGATAGAAAACAATGGATGTCAGTCTTGACGTTCTACTGTCTTCTATGATTACTATGGTAGGATTATTTGAAATACATCATTTTCTAAATGCATAATGCAGCCTTCAAACAAATGTCTGCATTAAGCACAGACCCGGAGCCAGTTCTAGCACTTCAATTTCATTGATACCACATATTTTTGTCTGTGTTTAGGTCAAACAAAAAAGATGCAACATGTAAATTGGTGAGCTTTAAAGGTATAGCTTAGCTGTAAACTTTGGCTAGAGCAAGCCTAGCTGTTCTCCCTGCATTCCATCCTGAGGCTATTAAATTCAATTAAATGTTAGTTTCCTAACAAGCATGATTATAGCATGACTGATCCTCATCATAGTCAACTTGTTGTCCACACATTGATTTCCTTCTATATTCCTTTCTGTGCCCTGCCCTTGAAACTCATCAGTCTGTCTTAAGCATGTGATAACATTATTTTGAATCATCTACGGTACAGAACGCAGTTTCTAATAATAGGCTGAGCACACAGCAGTTCAAATGTGAGCAGTATGCAGGCGCCACTCTCTTCCTGTCAGCCTCACATTAGCAGCAGACAGTGGGCGTCACGTCAGGGATAACCCCCCCTGCCTGACCCTCGGGCACATTACTTAGCCCAGACAAATGACATCTAAGCAAAGGTTAAGACAACAAATTCACAATGTAAACGTATGGAGCAGTTCTTTTGAACAAACAAAGACACCATTCAGTCAGTTAGAAATGTGATATTTCTGAAGAAAGACAAGTAACATTCAAATACATACATACTATTCTATTTCTTATTCCAAAGAAATTTAGAAGAGTGATTCCAAACGAGAGTTACAGTGCTTGATGTTGCAGTTGCTGGGAGAATCAAGGTACAAATCATAACCTCTTTGACCATTTATAAGTTACTTTTTTTTAAAAAAAAAAAAAGTTAAGCATATACACATATGCTTAATTTTTTTTTAAAAAAGAGACTTAAATCGACTAAAGTAATAGATGCATAGCTAAAATAGCTGTAGGTTATCAAGGAAAAAGTGCCAGTAGTTAGTTCTAAGTAATTCTGACACCCACCATTATCAGTAGTGGCTGCTTTACTGTGGCGATGGGGCAACAGACTGCCAAAAGGAGAAAGCAAAGGATTTTATTCTGCCACATTCAGCCACAGTGTTTAGCCAGCTGTTAGTGAATGTCAGAGCTGTAGACTGTTCCTGTGCCTCTGAATATTGTCCAATCAGTGTCAAGCTGTGCTACTTGTCTGCGCCCTTGGGGCAATTTTACTCTAGATGCAAATTGCCCAGATTGTTCCCATACACTCTTAGGGTCATTTTTTTCAACCTTCAGGCTCTGCAATTCAGTGTGCATGATGTCAGGGAGAGCTTTCCAGTTAGCTACTGTAAGATATATTCCTGTGAAACACAGAAGCACTGGTCATGATTTAGGTGAAGAGCAATCTAGTCAGCAACATGTCTGATTTCACTGAGAAGGTAATTAATCATTTAGTTAACAAGCAAAGAGAGATTTCATTTCATTTCTAAATAAGCGTATTTCTTGCTCTTTCATTCAAGTGTGCTGAACATAGACTGTATAAAAATGGACAACGGAGCTGCTCCTTAAAAGCGAAGCCAAACCATGTAGCGCTCTCCCTGGTGACTGGCTGCAGTATAGGTCATAAGCTCCACCTCCTCCATGTTATTGGATGGGACTTGGGCCAAACTAAAACACTAAGGTACATGTCAAATACATTTTTTTAAAGAATGCTTTCAGTCATTTTAGGTAGTTTATATAATGCTGATGCATGTTCAAGTGTCCATTATTCTTATAAGTGTTGTTTCACTTAGTTATTTCACACTACAGAAACAGGATGTGACATCATGATGACTACGAGTTGCCATGCCAACCATTCCATGAAGCTTTCTGTAGGATGGTGAGAGTTGGAAAAAAAATAAAAAAAATTAAATAAGTACAGAAGTAAACTCTTGTGAAGTAAACTCACAAGATGGCGCCTCTTGTATTCACGGGAAACTGCCGTCAGTTTCGCCAGTGCAAGGAAGTGGGGACCCATTGTCCATATTTATATACAGTATATTGTGCTGAGATGATAAAGGGCTGCCATCTAGTGGTTTTGGGTGGTATTGCTAACATTGACATCAGTTAAACATTTACAATTAATCGTTCAATGTAATGTGCCAATATCTAGTTAGCCTGCTGTTCCCAAGTATTTTAAATAGTTTGATCGTGATTTTCTGAATTGGGGCAGGCAACGTACGGCCAAGGGGGAAAGAAGAGATGTTTTTGTTGCCACATTCAACCCACTGTATTTGCCTCGTTGTCAGTGACTGGTACAGTTGCAGAGATTTGTCCTAATGACTCTGAACAGAGTCTTTATGGGTAATTCTTGGGGTCTGGAGTATAACTGGAGTATAATAAAAACAGGTAACCAGATCTTTTTTGTTCAGGTCTTTAACGGATTTTATCACACCTCCAACAAATTTGTAGTGTACATATGATGTACAGGAATTTTTATGAGCAGGTCCTCTGACACTGATCATTTTCTGTGGAATGTAATCGCATCATGCTTTTACATGGCAGTTAGTCATTTCCCTGTCACACTAGAGACTTAAAACAACCAAAACACTCTGGTTTGGTACTTTGTACTGTCATCTTGCCACTGAGAGTGATGCACATGATTTGTCACACTGGTAACGTTAAGTATCCCAGGTGTCAGGCCAGTAGGACTGGAACCTCAGTCTCCCAGGCAACTTTATAAGTCAAGCCTTGTGCCAAGTTTAAGAATGAGGTGCTGCAATGTTTTAAAAATGCAATTCATTCTTAAATTGAGATACCAGGCCGTAGAAATGGTAGCCGACACATTACACTATTAAAACAGAAGCTCAGGCAGGGAGAGAGAGAAAGAGGGAGTAGAAGGATTGCCAAAATAAAAGTAAGTAAAGCCAATGCTTTTACCATGTGTGCTCTGGGATTTTGGCATCTGTTCAGCTTCTCACTCTACTCTGGTGTAAAAACAAAGGCTTTCACTTCTTTTTTTCATTTTTGTTCCCCTCTCCTCCTGCTCTAATCAAAGATTGTTAAAACAAAGCTACACTTTAAAGAAGGAAAGTAAAAGAAAGTGCAGGAGAAATTAACTCCAACACCCCAACATATTTTCCATTCTGCTCCCACCATTTCATACAAATTCTAGATGGTATCACAAGTTCCTTTGATGAAAATTATAAGACTTGGGCCAAAGCTTATAAACCGTAGGAACCAGCACCACTTCAAGCTAGCCCCCTGTAGTGCAAGAAAATTTGGCCACCAGTTCACCAAAGACTTTTAATGGTTTCTTGTGCTATTTCTAAGCAATCAAATGAAACACAGCAGAGTTTGTTGAGTGTAGATCAAATTCTCAGACAACTAGAGCAAAAATAAACCACTTTTTTATCAGATAAACCAAAATAAAATCAGACAGAAAAACAATTAATTTTATTTTTACCATTCCTTTCGCAACCTTCCCCTCTCTTGCAGACTAGTTACATCCCATTAAGATATAGCTTTGTTGAAATAATAATATAAAGTAAATTATCAAAGTGCCCTGATGCTGCTTTTTAATTAAGCAGCTAATGGATGCATAAGGATCATTAAACCTCACATAATGTCTATAACTTGTTGTTTGTTTTCAGTAGGATCTAAACCTGAGCCTACCTAAATACTAGTGCTTTGCTTAATTTGCCAAGAGACTACAACCCTGACGAAGCGTAACATCACACCCACCGCGTCTGTGTAGCAGAGAAATGTTTGTCGTTTGCAGGGACATTTGAATGTCATAAGACCAAGCTCAGAATGGGAGCTGTCATCGCAGCTATGAGTCAGCTGGACTCCTGTCCAAAACAAATGAATCAAACGAGACATGTTGGGTGTAAATAATTACGTCAAAATAGCACACGGTCACTCACTACATTCATCTTCAGGTGAAAAGTGAAACACATATTTCCACTGGCAGCTTAAATCAGACATACCTTTCCTATTAGAAATTTGAAGGAACCACACAATACATCACAAAATTATTAACCAACCTAATAGTTGTAACACTATCACAACACAGTAGTACCTGCTGACAGAGCTGTCCTGATCATACTGCTACATCAACAGTGCCATCATGTATGTCTGGAGCTCAGAGGAACCACTTATTAAAAAAACTAAAATTACCTTCAGACTGATGAATAATTAGGTCTAGACTATATGATGTAACCATTATCTTCTTGTAGACGACACACAATTAGTTTGTTGTTATTTTACATGATAGACTGTCTCACCATAACAAACACAGTAAATGGGAATATAAGCCACATGGGGGGCATTGTAATTCCTGCGGTATGCCTTAGGGTCAGTGCTCAGTATATTGTCTCGCTCTCCTCCTCAAACCGCCAGTCAAAATAAATAGTAAAGGCTGATGAGGGATAGCACGTCGACAGCAAAGACATACAAAATGAAAAGCTCAATCACACGATGGGATCAGGTTTCGTACGGAGCAGTGCCAAATGAGGAAAACAGGCCTGACCGCAAACACAGCAGTTTACCTCCAGTTTGGCAGAGTTATGACTGACAAGACATTCTCCTATTCCTTCCCCTCAACACCAGTGTGGCCCCTTCGGCGCTTTGTTGCTTCCTACCCCCTCTACCATCCACAAAGGAACCAACCCCAAATACAAAATTGAGGTTGAAAAGCTGAGCAGTGATATTTGACGCTCCACGCTGTGCAGTTTGGGACACCACAACCATTTTCACCCACTCTGACCAGAATGCATGCTGATGCTATATACCATGCACGGATACCTCGGCGTACTAGAAGAAAAGTTGGGAGAGGTCACAAAATACACAACCAATCATCCTCCTTGACACACGCAGGCCCTGTTCAGACACTGCATTAACATCAGTAACCAGTGTAACGTAGTGCAAACACACAATGAGTCCTGAGTCACATTAAAGGCTACACAGCAGTGTGCTCTTGTTATTGGTGCTTTATCTCATTCATTCAGGAAAAAACACTCAACCACTAGTATAAATCAATGCCAGAAGAAGAAAAAGCACCACATGTGTGTTCATTAGTAATGAGAGACTTTAAAGTTTACTGTCCTTATAGCTGTTAACTAACTGAATAATAAATAAATCTTAACAATAGTTGTCTAATAAAAGTATTTAATAAGAGTACAGTGTTACTGATGCAATGAAGCCGATGTGTAAGTAGCCCCATGGAGCTAAGTTACTATTTCTCATCGAGGAACAGGGTGGAGATCAATACACAATAACTTAACAGACACAAAACAGCACTGTTCGTGGTTCTGAAACATCGGTTGATATCCATTAGAGACAACTGCTGTTAAAAACTTCTACTGCTGCCCAAATGATGTTGGTGTTTATTTGCATTGAGAGCATGAACCTTAGATCGGATCTGGAGAGCTGGCTGGAGACGCATGTGGAGACACGTGTTAATGCTAAGTGTGACCACAGATGAAAAAACAAAGCTGGCCACTTGCGATTGGAGAGCCCAGGATGGATGTTAATGCAAGGTCTGAACAGGGCCTTAGAGGCACATGTTTGTGTGTGTGCTCATATGTGGCTATGTGTATTGAAACAAGGGATTAAGACTTAAAGGTGGTCACTGCTTTATGCAAAAATAATTTCAGACTTCAGAGCTTTCAAAACATGGACCTCAGTGCTACCACAAAATCAAAACGATCTCCATTTGCTGCCAACTACTTGAGGTCATTGTAAAAAATAACCACAGGGTTTCCAGATGGGAAGTTAAGAAATATAAACACTGGGCATCTGCTCAGTTAGTCCAGATCAACTATCTGCTAATATCGCTACCTGAAGAACAAAAACTAGAGGCCGTTGTTTTACTGTGTCACAGATCAGCAGAGTAGAAACTCTGCAAACACACCTCTAACCACACAGCGGGACACCAACACAGTGTTGAAGGCAGGGGAGCTGTGGCATCCATTTAGGCTCACTGGAGCGAAAGTGAGTCGCTGCGATAACACACGAGTTGTCTGAACCCACTTTAGTGGCATCAGGCCTCTTGATTTATGATATCCTTGTCATCACACACAGACACAAAAGGTTCAGCTGTGAAAGTTCAAATGAGAAGACCATCTTTTAGCTCCTTCAAGTACTTAAAGGAGCAGTGGAAGTCAAAAGCATGCAGTTAGAGTCTGCTTTCACAGGACAGAAGATTGGTTAGAGAGGAAAACTATTAAAGTACAAAGTTACCCACCTGAAATCTGACAGGGATGTTAGCATTTCAGAGTCACCAGAGCAAAGCATTTCAAAAACAAGATTGCCCTCTGAACTTGTCAGATGAGTACTTGTTGACTTTTGGCACACTGGGTTTCCATTAGTGTCCACCAAGTTGTGAGCCCACTTTAAACCAGTCTTTTTCATTTAATGCCCCACATTGTATTAACTGCATCCAATTATATGGTCAGCTTCTAGGACTTTAACTGTCCCTGCACGTTTTTAAATGTTTCATTGTTTTGTGCACTTGTATTTAGTTGACCATATGGTTTCAAAAGTTCACCCATCTACACACGTAAATCTTCCCTATTGACTAAAACCTTTGCCACATCTCATGAAAAAAAGATTATGTGTGATTATCACTGGAGCACTCCCACCAAGCAAGACAGAAAACAACTGAGAAAAGCATTGGGTCACACACTAAATGAAACACACTGTCAGTTTTGTTGAAGCCCCACCCACATCACAGCTGCACCCCTGCACCCCCAACCCACAGCCACTGCCTTACATTGGTTGCCTGCCCTGTGGTGTACCATGGGAGAGGAAGGATCATTTGGGTTCTCGCACTCAGCGTCTGTGATAAATCTTAGTCATTACCTCCCAGCTGAATGTATGTTGACACAAGGTAAACAGTAACAACACCCCCCCGATGACCTCTCTCTCTCAAACACTCACACAAGCGAAGAATCGATTAGAATATGTGAAGAGGGAGAATGACTAAACAACGCCATTAAGTGCTCTGACATACTCTCACCTACAAACATGTTTTCATACGTGCACTGGATTCCTGAATGCAAACGTTCAAACCACTCAGGATGGATATTAAACAGCATGGTGCACATGTTGTTTAATAATTTTCTCTCAAAATAAAAAAAAAACACACAGTGCCAAAACTCTACAAAACATTTCCCTTACAAATCCCATCCAGAGAACCAGAGAAGGAGGCGACGTCTACAGCGAGTGTCCCCTTCATCGCGTCACTACACTCCCTCCTGCACTATAAATAATTATTTATGTTAGGAACGTAATTAACAATTGTACTGTTAACCCTCTCGGCCCACCCCCACCCCTTTGGGGTAACCCACCCTTTTTTTTGTCACCCCTCCTCATCCCCCTTCTCCCCTCCATTCTACTAGCACGCTCCCATTTCACAGCTGGAGAAGTCATTATGCACAGAGGCATGGTGTCATCATCTACCTTCACATACACAAACACTCTCAGACAGCAGCACAGTGGGGTGGGGTTGGGAGTCAGAGGGAGGTACAACTTAAATAAGAGGTCTGCTAAATACAGCTGCCCTACATAAGATCACTTCACCTCCAGCTAGGAAGGAAACAGGAATGAAACATTTTAAGATGGCATTCTTAGTGCCACGAAGATAATTCCAAGTAGTTGGAGCTAATTTAGCAATTTCTCCTTCTCTGAATTTTACATAAAGAGATCCAGATACGATGATCTGACACATGACTCTTCATCATATTTGCAAGTTTACAGTTTTGCAACATCACGAAAAAGTCATCAGCCGTGTCCATTATGTCATATAGTAAATAAATACATACTGTATGGTAGCCACAAATTGACGTTATTGTCCCAGGTTTACCAAATGACAGTGTCTTTCTTTTTTCAGAGATACATTTTGCAGCTCCTTCATTCCCAACATAGCAATGTATTCTGGTCCAATATTATATTACACATGTGAAAATATTTAAATGTACAAAAATTTGGATTTTTGGAAGAACAACCTTTTGTGGTAAGTGAAATGTTACCTGCAGTATGAATTATAAGCGCATTTATCTAAACACAATAACCAGCATATTTGAATATGTACCAAATACCTGTTTATATGTTGCTGTTGCATTAGTTTGTAATGCATCACCCACTTACAGTAATCCCAGAGATCGCCATCAGGTTTGACAGATACAAGCCTAAGCATGCTAATACCATGGGAAAGTTAGTTTTCGTGAAACTGCTTAGTTATTGCCATCATTGTGAAGGATTGTTGTCATCCCTGGAGAAAAGCTTAAATTGATTAAGTGTAAATTGAGTTGTGGCTTGATTGTTGTTGATTGTGAAATGTTTCTGAAAGAAAGCTTTCTGGAAGATGGACAAAAAAGATTTTCAAATGAGTTGCTTTGTACTTGTAACCATGAAAAGAGAGAGAGAGATGGACGAAGTGGAGCATGGAGAATCATTCTAGTGGTTGCATTTCCAGGCCGTTTGAATGGTAGATTGACAAGACTGTTTGCTGTATAAGAGCCTGGCCGGACTTCAGTCATTGGTTATTGGTTCAAATCTGTTAAGTTGCAAGTGCGTCACATAACAATGCAACCAGAGCACTTTGATGGAGCCTCGTTCAGATCTCACGTCTTCACAGTAAAATTCTCCAGTTAGGCTCAATTTCATAGCTTGGGTCTGCACTAGTTCACTCCTCTGGTAAAGCCATACAGCTCCTGCTGCATTCTTCAGCTCACCTCAGAGACCTGACAAGCTAACGTTTTTACAAGACAACAAGGAGCCAAGAAGTAGCTTGTGTGTGGGAGTATGGCGCATTCTTGGGCTACTGAGAAGAATCCGAGGCACTGTGGGTCCATGTCTAAATACGTACAACAATGAAAATTAGTCTGCAAATGACAGGATGAGATGACTGTGGAAGATGAGTGTTTTTCAAGTCAATTTGTGCAAACCCATAAGAGATGCGCCATCTGGAGAAACAGCTTTCTGGCTATTGAACTTGTTTTCTTAGCATCATAAACATGCAGAATGAGAGGGATCTGGGTGGTTTTCCCTCCTCTCTCTAAAAAGGAACTTCCAAGTTATGCAGCTGAGTTATGGTTTATTAAGAAAAATCAATTTTGGAAAAATGTGACATAGCAAATTAACTGCAATTCACAACCAAATCTCAAATAATATCTTGAAAGCGAACAATAAAGTTGCCACCAGTGAGGGGTATCACGGCCGGATGTCGAGGGGGCTGTGGTGTCGATTTACCTGTACTCTGCCTACATGGTAAAATCTGGATAATGTGCATTTCCACAACACAGGTCAACAACACAACAAAAGCAGATGAGCACTAAGACGGTCTTCAGTCAATAATTCATTTAAATTGATTCCACTTTGTTTTTTCGTATTATTCAAACACGGCCTGCAAATTTTTCACCTTAAATAATTACCAGGCTAGTAGAGGGGATGGCACAAAGGGTTGATTTGTAAGATTGTTAAAAGTAATGTTTAAAAAATGACCTTAAATTATGAACAGAAACTGAACCTCTTGCATTGCAAAGGTTTCTTTCAAAGCTAACATGCTAACCAGCTAGCACTAGTCCATCATGTCTTATAGTACCACTTACAGCAACGTAACAATGGCCGAAGCCCAAAGGAAAGCTACCTTTGATGGAAGGCAGAGCTGGCTGGTTATAGGGTTTGTTTTCAGCATAGCATGAACCCCCACCCACTCTGCCATGCATCCTTGCACTCCGCTTACAGCGTCCCTTACCCCAGCCACTGGCATCAAACAGTGCTGCACCCTGGGAGCCTGGTCCCTGCAGGAAGCTGCTTATCCAGCAGATCATAATACCGGTTGGTTATTGGATGATTAAAAGTTGTCGCAACGGTTGCTCCAGTGATCAAGTGCTGTAAAAATAAAAGACACTTACATATGTAACACATAGTTACATATTCTTGTTAGTAGCTGATACATAAATGGCGTTTACTCTGCTTTTACTGGTTTAAGTACCGTTGTAATCAGTATTTAAGCAAGACTTTCTTTTTATGACTTCAAGGAACACAGTGTGGACATGTCAGTGTATGCATAGCCATCATCACGTACCAGGCACACTTATTCAGCAGGATGTCATAATCTGGTTATTACTTGTCATTTTAGGACCAGAGTGGGTGGGTGGGCGGTTAAGGGTCAGGGATCAAAATGACCCCTCGCAGAGTCTCTGGAGCCTATAAAGGATCTCCCTCCCCTGAGCAGACATTTTCATCCTCACCTCCCACACTGCTCCATCAACGGCCAACCCAAATAGCTCTGAAGAAATTCCAAGTCCTCACAGACCTATACAAGGCTAGAGGCCTATTCTTGTATCGGTCCCCATCCTTGTGTAACACTTCCTGACTGTTATAGACCAGTCAAGAGGCGGATGGGGGTAGGAGACTCAAGACAAATGAAAGAACTATGCATTGGAACGTAAATAAAAGAAATATATCACACTATCATATCTGAACTCATATTTGAGCTAGACAGCTGTATTTTGCACGAACAGGCAAATAAAAAATACGTTTTCATAGTGCTCCTTATTATGGGATCGCTGATTTGAACAGTTGAGGTCACTATTTTACAGTTTTTCACTTGTCTTAGCATGAAGGATTTGGTTTTGCCTTGTCACTTGACAGTCTCAGCATTCAGTCGTATTTATGTGAGAAGATTATGTGAAGACTTATTTCCTGTGGATTGAATGGAGTCTATTACTACAACTTACAGAATTTACAGGCCAATATCTGGATGAATGGGCATCTGTCTCAAGGACACGCGTCTGGATTATATTAAACAAGAAATTTAAAATCAAAGTGAGTAAAGACATCGTATTTTTGTTTGTTACACATAACTTTAGAAGCCATTTTCAGAAATGTATATATTATAATATGCTTACTTGCTAAATGAGTGTGAGAGAGAGAGTGTACAAGGACTACATAAAGACACTGAATCACAGCCAGGAGAGACTGATATAAATCATATCTTCGTGTCAATTAAAATATAGAAAAATGTAAAGATTGTAGAAGACAAATAAATATTAGCAATAAAAGTTTTATTGACCATGACAACTCTATGTTGAAGTCCAGTGTAAACGAGATTTAATTCCATGCCTTGAGCTGGATCAATTTACACGTGAGAACATAGCAGTAAAAGGACCATGAATTTTCAGTATTTTTGACAGTTAAATAAGGTTGCTCTGACCCTTGCAAGTTTGCATTTCTACCAGTCAATCTCAGGTCAAATCCCTGAACAGTGGCTATATGCATCACAAACTCTGTGGCTTACTGCTTCATATGAAAAATCCATTGAGCATGAGGGGAAATGGAATAAGCTCAGCCTCAACGCTGATTGGACAAATCAGAGCCGTATGTCCAACACACAACAAGGCAACCCTACCATGGGAGAGGCCTTTCTTGCTGTGCACATCTGGGAAAGTTATTTTTGGGATAAAGACGGTATGAAAGCAGAGGTCTGATTCACAATGACTGATGAGTGCATTGATTTGGCCTTTGAAATATCAGACACAGGATTTCTCTGTGATGTTCCTAAACAAGTTGACATCTTGGCACTCTATATTAAAACTGTACCTGTGGTACTGAAATACATATGAAAAAAAAAAAATTGGAGGATGGACGTGTATTCTTCATGTTGACGTCAGTATGTGTGATTAAATGAGCTTAACTCAAGGTCCCAGGAACTAAACTATACTTAACAATATTGCATCTGAGGTTTTATGTACAGGGCCTTTTTTTTAGCCAGGTTGAGAGTAAAGACTCATTTAAGGCACCACGGGGCATAGATGCAGCAACAAACGCATGTAGCCAATGCCGGTGCGAAGCATTTATACTTGTGCACTCGTCAGTCTGGCTGTCTTTGCAAAAATGCCACCCAAACGCTAGTCAGCAACGTGTCTTTTTTGCCAGATGGGTTAATTTTTGGTGCTACTTCCTGCTTCACTTTGAGACTTTCACCAACATTTTGCCAAAGTTTTGCCGAAATTTCGCCACACACATGACATACAAATGTTTGCATCTCCTAACCCCGCCAGTTAACCTTTCCTCGATGTGTTCTATCTTTATCCAAACAGACCAATCACAGCTCTTGCTGTCAGTGTCTCCGCGACGTGTAGTTACATTTCTGGGGAGGTGCATGTCAGGCTACAGCGTTCGGGAAATAAACCTTCCTCCTAAGCCTCCTAAGTCCTGGACCCTAGTTTGTAGGCAGCCATTTCTACAGGCAGACATAATATTATTCAAGGTTTCTTAAGCAGCACGGTGGTGGAGTGGTGAGCACTGTGCCTGCATGTATTTTCCCTGCCTCCTCCCAACCCTTAAGCGTGCGCTAGGGTAATTTGTGATTCTAAATTGGCCGTAGGTGTAGATATGAGTGTGAAGGGTTGTTTGGCTCACTGTGCTAACCCTGTGATAAACTGGCGACCTGTCTAGGGTGTAACCTTCCTCCTCTTCTCAATAGGCTCCATCACCCCATGACCCCTACAGGATAAGCGGTAATAGATAATAGATGGGTTTCAGTCTCTGAACAAATCAGACAATGATCCAAAGCAGATGCCCTGTACCTTAATAATATTCAGCAAACATTATTTTTATTTGCCTCATTTATCATTGACTCAACACTACAGAAAAGCAACTGCAGGCTATATATTCCATCCATTATTCTTCCACTACTTGGCAATTAAATTACTCATAACAATAAAAATAAATAAAACAGCAGTTGACTTAGCAAATCATAGAAAGATTAAGTTATTAATATCAACATATAAACATATAGGGAATCAATTATGATATTTTATAGTTGTAATAATAAAATGTCATAATTCAAATGAGTTGGAAACAAGATGATAAGTGAAATCTGGGAGGGTTTACTCGAAACTGACTCTGGGCTTACTGAAGGATCACAACCAATAAATAATGTAGCACAACTGTACTGAGAGTTCATTCTCAGGGAAGAAGGGTCTTAGTAAAAAAAAAAAAAATATATATATATATATATATATATACACACATTTATTTTTAATCTTACGGTCTTCTGATGAGCTTCGTCCAGGTCACAAATGACAGAGTACCTGAAAGCTAAAAACCAACCAAATATATTGATTTATTTCTTTATTTATTGGTCTGTCAACTCATGCCATTACTATGCTAACTTCATATGTGTCGGTGAGTAGAATTTAGAGAACTCTTCACATTCTGACTTCAGGCAATCAGACCTGCATGTGTTCCTTACAATGTCACATGTTAAGGCGGCCTATAACCAAGTGTTATAGTTATTTTCTAAATGACTTTAGATCAATCAGTACATGTAAAAGTCTTAACTAAAGAATGAAGTAGTATTTACTTTTAATAAATATTTACAATAGCGTCTCTTGGAAAATCCGAGAATCTACATGCTACTGACTGACTGTAAGTCATTTATATCTCTGTCCAGCTGTCCCCTGGATTCAATTACTTAAATGACAAATTTACTAAATCTTGCAACCGCGACTGTTTGCTATATTTTTAGAGTTTCTATCAAACATGTCATGGAAATTGCTTAAAGATGTTGATTCCCTTTTTGGTCAGTTGCTCAACACCATATGTTGAAGAGGCCAATGTGTGTGCGTGCATGTGTGTGTGGTTGTCTGTTTGTCTGCGTGTGAGTGTGTGTGTTCCCTTCAGCCTACTCTTTCAAGTTGCCCTAATTACAAATGAACTCTGAAGTTGATACATGACCTTTGCCAAATGAGCTACTGCAATTTTAACTACTATTCCCTTTACCCTCCTGAAAAAAAAAATCTGATTCTCAAAGCCATTCCTAAAAATGCCTGTAAATCATGTTGTTGTTGGCAGGTAGCCCAGGTCTGTTAACATAGAAGTGTGCGCCCTCTGGGTTTACTAAATCGCTCTGATACCCACAGGATGTCTGGAGCAAAGCAAAACAGGCTTCACAGACTGTATGCCAAACTGGAAGCTTGCTCCAGGGCATTCTAAAAACTCTCTCTCTCTCGCTCTCTCTCTCACACACACACACACACACACACACAC